>BSQZ01000051.1:1080000-1252500 GCA_033239005.1 Lamellibrachia satsuma
GCGGCCTGTCACAACATGGTTTCGTTTAGCATACGTTTCGAGCCACCAGACTTGACGGCAAGTCACAAACTGGCAAGTCAAGTCTCAAGTCAATGACCTCCAAGTCAACTCTCAAGTCATTTATCTGAATTCCAAATCAAGTTAAGTAAAAATGGGCGACTCGGGTCAGCCTCTACGACTCGAGTCGACAAGTATGCACATCACGACATCTGTTGCAAAGCAATAACCTATGCAAGGACTGCTTAACCTTACCTTACATGTCAATATAAAACAATATACATACAAGTCTCCTGAATACTGAAGATGCCCACTTGGTCGGCAGATTCAGTATAGTTATGCAAAAATCGGTCGTGTAAACACCCCCGCGAGGCCGATTTTGAGTCAATATGTAGAATGTCTAGACCTGTCGCTCATCTAAATTCACACGATAATGCGTTGGCGTACGACACGGCATCGTCCGACCAACTGGGACACAAATCGCTCGTATAAACCGGCTTTAGGCGATTATACGTCATGAACTTCTAATCCAATTACACAAAAATGTAGGCGTAAGCAGGAACTCAGAGTGCATCTCGCAAGTATTCGAAAACGTGACATGTCCGTAGCCAGACTGCAAAAGGTGTTGGATTTAGGAAAAAGTGTATCTTTTATAGAGGCACGCGACCAGGACACACCTTTGATGTGTGATGGGGGTTGGACAACACACACGGCTACGAGCATATATATTCTACGTGAATTACAAAATAAATAAGATATAAACAAAGCATAATATTGTATATTGGACATGGATACTTGCGTCTTGGTACTTGTGCCTTCCTGTGGGAATAACGACGAGAAACGCCATAAACAGATATCATAAGGACAAGTAAATCCTCACTTGCGGTTAAATGGTGTTTACTCCTTTCGAACCCACCTAAGACGCGAAGCGACGCGCATCGTACATGAATCACTGATCATAAATGATGTGGGCTGTCTCCACTTTAACTATGTACATCATTTTATTGTCGTATGTCAAGGACACCCACAGACTTGCATCTATATAATTATTAACACACTGAAGTATATCATTGTGTCCCACCATTTACCGTAACACTATCCATCCCAACCGATTTTAACCATATATTATGTTAATCTAATACTGTATAGCAATTGATAACCGACACCTGCCCTGGACACCTAAAGAACCGAAGAACTACTGTCACTACAACTCACACTGGAATAGTTTAACGCTGGCGGTTGACGCGTCTTCGTACGACTGTTGGCTTCTATATACACTATACACCCCCGGTGGATACGCCAGACACTAGCCGATGATGCAACAGAACAGACTAGTTTTTAGTTTGACAAAAAATAAACCACGTTTTGTCGATATACACGGGTTACAGGCAAATACATACAAGTTCAAAATATCATGGATATGAATATTATGTTGGTTAACGGCATATATTCCTTGCATTTGTCATTTGAAACATAGAAGCGCGCAACATTTACCGAACAGTGTTTCTGTGTCGACGCATCTGATTGGTTGATACGGCAAGTGGGACAAAGTACAAATGCACGTTTATTAGTGGTGATTCTGCCAGGGGTGATAACAATGTCTCCACTGGGTAACGAGGATGAGTCGACCCACCGCCTGACGAAGGGGCGCGGGCATGGTCTACGTCGATGTCTAGCTGGGATTGTGTTTGAAGGCGCCGGGAGCGACCGGGCAGGGTGGCGTTACCGGGGCAGGTTGTCTCTGTCCCGCGTGCTGCTGGTACGGCGAGTACTGGGCCTGCTGCAGCGTGTACAACCACGGCGCCTGCTGCGTCACGTCACTCTGCTGCGGCGTCACGTATCTCTGCTGCGGCGTCGCGTTGCTCTGCTGCGGCGTCACGTGACTTTGTTGAGGAGCCACGTGACTCGGCTGCGGCGTCACGTGAATTTGTTGTGGCGTCATCAACTGGCTCGGCTGTGGGACCACTTGGCTGTGCGCTGGAGGTTGCAGTTGCGACAGCGCGGTTCGTACGAGCGCCTGCGGCACCTGTACGTGCGACTGCGGTACATACATGATGCGTTGCGGCGTCTGTACGTGAGACTGTGTTGTGTGTGCGTGTGTCTGCTGCGTTAGTACGTGCGCCTGTGGTGTGTGTACGTGCGATTGTGGTGGCTGAACGTTGGAGTGTGCGGCCGGGGTCTCTGGCGTCGAGATGACTGGAGTCGCGGCGTTGACAGGCGCCTGCCGGGCGGCCGTCTGATCTGGCATCACGGGCGGCTGGGTCACGGCCAACATGGCGGGGGTAAACACCCCTACGACCGGCTGCTGTTGCTGCTGCTGCTGCTGCTGCTGCAACTGGCTCGTGGCCAGACTCGTCAGATACTGGATCATGTCCTCACTGATGGTCGGCGTGCCGACCAGATGCGGGACGACCGCAGTCGACATCACCTGATGCGTCGGCGACTGTGCGTCGGTCTCTGGCCGTGAGGCCGCTCGCTTAGCATGCGACGTACGGCGCGGCGCCTTCACTTTGTTGACGTCGTACGCGCTCATGTACCCGCGCAGCACGGCCGTCGCTGGGTGGTGCCGCTTCACGTGGTCCCTCAATTTGTCCTTGCGCGTCGTACGGTAGTCGCACTCTCCGCACGACACCGGCTTGATGGCCTCGTGAATCTTCTCGTGCCGCTGCATGTGCTTCCGACCCGCGAATGCCTTGCCGCAGATCGAGCAGACGAAGTTCTTGATGCCCTCGTGAGCGTTCATGTGATCCTCGAGACGCGAGCGGCGGATGCTCGTGTACGTGCAGTCCTTGAACGTACAGCGGAACTTGTTCCCTGCGGAATGAACGAGACAGTTAGGGGAGAGGTGGACCAGTTATAAATTGTGTTATTAAAATAAAAATTGTAATAAACAACATTGATCCAACATATATTAATACGCACGCGCACGCACGCATGAATGCACGCACATGTTGAAATGTTCAAAGAAATAATAGTATTTGTTGCAACTTACCCTGTTACATATAGCCCAAATTTTCCCTATTTATCAATGAGATGACGCCAGTTTCAACAGTGGATGAGATCCTACTTAGTGAAGTCTGCCTGACAGTGATTGAGTTTTCTGTTTACTGTAAAAAAACAGTTAAATCTACTCTGGAGACAACACATCTGAACGCCCTATTGGCCAAGTAATTACCTCAATGACCTTTACAGTACTTACATACATTTCTAAAGATGACAACATATTAATTATTCCAAAACAATAACAAAAGTTGCAAATAAAAGTTGAGTTTGTTTACACATCATTTATTTTATAAGGTTTATTTACACATTTGTTTACATACATGAAATATGGGTCTCAAAGAATTATTCCACCGAAGCACTTAGATATATCATAATTACATGATCGTACATTATGACACAATGATTAATTTGGAGTAACTGCAAAGAGAAACTATAAACTATCACTGACATAAGTGTCTAAACATAATTATGTACTTTAATCTGAATTAATTATAACAACTGTGTAACATGTACTGTTTATCTATTATGTTTATTTATTTATATTTATTAATATATATTTATTATATTTCTTGTACAGCGCATCGATCCGCCATGCGGGAATTAGCGCTATAGAAAATAGTATTATTATTATATTATTATTATTACTGCGAAATGCTAATTTTAAGTTTTTAAACTTCTTGCATTCTCCATTCAACATTTTATTGTAGATTTTGTTGTATGCATTTTATTGTAGCTAATATTCAGTATAATGATCACTACCACTAGTGAATTTCCATACATGTCAACCTGTGAGGATCCAAATGACTGAGACTTTTTCCACTCGACGAGGCATGCGTGCGCACGTTGGCACCGACGTCGTGCGCGCGTTGCGCGCGTCCAATCGCTCTCACACACTTCAAACACAACACTCATGTAACCCATTCTGTCACACAGCACGATAAACAAGAAGTATCTAGTGAACTTATGTACATTTATATACAGAAAATGTGTGTCAACAGTGATTGGGCAATTAAGGTGTGTTCCTGTGAGGCAGGTTGTAGTTCATTGTGGCTTTCTTGGACATATGTAGCACAGTCGCGGGTGGCTCATAGTAGGAGTGAGTGTCTGCCGTACAGTTCACCTTCACTGACAGAAGGACAGCGATGGTGTCCTGGGCCAACTCCGAGCGGTGTTCCGTGTCGATCTTGTTGACCATGGAGAAGACCCGCTCTGAGTCGGCGTTGTTGTGGGGCATGAGTAGATAAACCTTCACGACGGCTGAGAGGGTGGCGAAGGGATGATCTCCCCCTGCAGTGGTTCGTGTCGCCATGGCGGCCCAGAACGCATCCAAGTCCCCATCCATCGGTGGCAGCTCTGCGTCCGTAGCCATGGCGAACTCCATGAATTCCACTCGCAGGGTATCAGAGTAGTCCTCCGGGAGCAGGTGTTCTGGCATTCCGCTCGGGTGACATGTTGTTACGCTTCTTCTTCGTGCGGAAATCAGATCGCGAATGAGCGCGCACTTTGCCGCGAGACCAGGATGTAGGTCAAGCGTTCGCGAGAGAACCAAAATGTCGAAACGGAACGAAAAGTTCGTTCCGTTTTTGATATTTAAAATAAAAAATTGTACGTAACATTTTTTTCCGCGGTGACCGTCAAATGACGGAGATTTTCGTCTCTGTGACGGAGGTTTTCAGCGATGTTGAAATGACGGAGTCTCCGTACGAATGACGGAGGGTTGACATGTATGAATTTCTTACCTGCAAAAATACTCATTTAAATTTGCTAAGCAAAGGCTGTTGTTAGGGACTTTGTAAATATAACAAAATCCATAATTCAAACAAATTGGATGTGGGTCGGGTCATCAAGAGTTCACTTGGATTATCACAACAAATTTGAAAAGTAGTTATTCTGAATTTTTCCCCGGTTGACATTTTGCAACAATTGGCTTTCCATCCACTGTACTGGTAGTTGCATGTAAAGTGCCTCCAATTCTGAGGGGTTTGGGTGGGTTGAGTCAATCCTATCCAATTTTTATTATTATCATTAGAATTTTTTTTATTTACAAAGCACTTTAGATTTATGTTTTACCCTAAAAATGTTTCCACAGATATTGGAAATTGTCGACAATTGTTAGTGAACATACAGAGTTGATAGGTATCCAAACAAATAACGTTTAAATAATATTAAAACAATTGTGTTTCATTAAAACACATTTGGGTGGTTCAAAATGAATATATATATACCATATTCAACATATTAGGCGTACATGCCCTAATTAGCATACACCCCCTTTTTTAATCAGCAGGATCCATAATTATTGTAATCTTAGTGATGCACTTTTTAGTTGTTCTACACTAGACACCAAATCACACCACCAGTGTTAAACAGTTACCTTACTGTTTAGAGAAACAATTTGTGTATATATTTATATAAAACAGATTCGTTGACATTTTTCACGGCCCAATTTTTTTCAAGTGTACTGTAAGCTTATTAGGTAGAATACGGTAGTTGTAGTAATACCACATAATATGATTAAAACAATCAGACTTTGTACCTTTAACTTAACTACAGGTGTACATACCATTATGTTGCTTCTTGTGTACGTTGATGGACGCGAAGTGGATGGTTGCGAAGCCACACACCTCGCACAGGAATGGCGTTTCACTGCCGTGCCCCTTCATGTGATGTCTCAAGGCACTTGGGGTTGTGAAGGTACGATGACATTTGCCACACTGGTGCATCGACCCCCCTGCATAGACAAACTCACTCATATAGACCACAACATTCCAAGTGCTAGAACAGAGGGCCTTTGCATTCAACTAGTCTAAATAATTGTTTTCTCAATCCCTCTGATAAGTTCAACTATAACAAAATCATTATGATTTAATTATAATTACTGTCCGCAATCAGAAATGTTGAGTACTCATAATATGAATATATACTAAAAATATTACCTTAAATGTGTTTTTTAAATTGTAGTAATTTTAAGATTTTCAGTTTAACATGATTACACTCACAGTTAGAATTAACTTGGCACCAGACTCGGCGTCATTGGATTCTATGGGTAGATATGTTGTTTACGTACATGGTAATGTCCCATTGATCATAATTAATTATATTATGAGTTATTTATAGCACTTGCATGCACCACAGAAATGTTGATTGCAATCCGAGCTTATTGTGACTGTTAACAGGATTTATGATTAAATAATACAAAATAAATCTTCTCCAAGTGCCATGATAGACTAGTTTCCACTCATTTGTCCTGGTAAATTAATTACTTGCCTGGCTTGCGGCCACGCCTCTTTCTTGGCGCTGGCTCCAGTCCATTCTCAACTTTCACTTTCTGCTCTTGAAGCAAGTTCTCCTCGCCTGGCAGAACAACTTCGCCTGGCACTTCAATCGTCTGCGTACATATAGTGACTGATTTGCTGGTTTTCTTCAATGCATTTTTTGGTGTGGCGTTTGCTGTCTTGGCTGCTGTATGTGATGTACGCGTTGTCCTATGTGACACTAGCTTTAACGGTCGTGATGACTTCCGCCTGGCACTTGTTCTTGCCACTGCAGGTGTGCCAGCACAGTTTTTGGCTGTCTTCTCTTGACTGGAGGCTGGTGCAACTTTAGAGTAAAGAACATCACCGGCTTCATGGTCAACATACTTCCGTCGTTTCTTGGGCGGATACTGGTCCTGTTTCTTTGTTTCACTTTGTCGTCCTGTAGCATCTTTATCACCGTCTGCCTCCTCTTTCATCGTTGATTGCTCCAGGTCTAGCAAAGCTTTACGGAGTGGTTCGCTCCACTCCGTGTCAGTGTCAGAGTCGTTCTCTCCGGCTGCGATAACCTCACTTGAAACGTTCTCCTTCTTCACTGTCACAGCATCCTTCTGATGTGAGGTTCTGTCTTCTCGTTTCTTGATCGGCAATCGCTTTCTGTTTTTGTCGCTACTAACAGACTTGGCACCATTTGCAACATGACTATTTGTACTGTCGTTGCTGTTCAGCACTGGCCCCTCATGAGTCTTGATATTTTCTGCTTTCTCTTCTTCCACAATGGTCAACCGACGTGTTTCTTCTCGCAAACTGTTTTCTTCCTTCATTTTAAAATCTTCTTCTTCTTCTTGCCTTATTCTTTCTTCTTCCAGTTTTTGCTTTTCGTCATTTTCTTTAACCTCTTTCAAAAGTTCCATGACATTTGGCTGTGCCAATATCACATGCCCTTGTATTGCATCAATGGCCAGTATCTTGTCCATGTGGACTTTAGTGAGGATTTCTGCATTGACAATGCTCAACAGTTTGTCAAGACAACTCACACGGTCCGAGTATCTAAACACAACCCACTTGAGGATCACTTGTAAGATGTACCCTTCGATGTCGTTGTCACGTTCCGTGTTGCACCGACTCAGGATCTTCTGTACGTAAGATTCAGGAAGTTGTAGCAACTCCATTTCTTGAGCCAGAACTCCAAAGCTGGTTACTATAAAGTCTTCAACAATCATTGACAGTTTCTCTAGATTGTGCATGACGCATATCTTGTATATGTCGAGCCAGTTGTTGATGTCAATGATCTTTCGCATGTGGAATTCGCAGCACTGTTTGACGTCAGCAACACCAAGCTGGCCAGCAACTGTAATCAGGTCGCTCACCGTGGCTAGACTGACAAGCAGGTCGCCCGAGTAGATGTAGTACAGAACCGACTCGAAAGCTCCCCTATCGACAGTAGTCAGGTTCATGTGTTGTAGCTGCCGATTGCTGTCGCCGTTGTCTGGCCGCGCACTGTGAAATGCGGCATGGAAGTATGCACTCCCGGCTGCCAATATCGCGCGATGCGCCCAGTAGCGCTGCCCGTCCACTTCGATGACAACATCGCAGAAAAAGCCATCTTTCCTCTGTTGTATCAGCTCTTGCGTAAAATTGTGGATGTGTTGCTCGTTTTTGTACACTACGCGTTCGTTTTGAAGTTCTCTGTGAACAACGAAGTGCACGCTGTCTTTGTTTACATGCCGCTCCGTGTCTGTAGATCGCGCAATCGCAGGGGGATCACTCGACGTTTCTCTCGACTCCCCCTTCATTTTCACCGCATTATTTCATGCTCCTCGTCGCAACAAAGTCGAAGTTAAAACAACAAACATCATTCCCTACCACTCAAAGCTCGATACTGACGTGTCACTGTCAGTGTTCACAAGTAAGTTTGCAAAAACCAAGTTGAAATGCTAATACATATGGAAGACTCCTCCCTGTGTAGTGGAACCATTTTATGCGGATATTTGTGTATTGCGCATGTCGCATGACCTATAAAGCTGGTTTCGGGAGTAGTGAATCGACGAATCGAAAGGACTCTGGTTTTACTAGGGTAATTCAATTTATAAAAAGCAGACATAATGCTCGCTCAATCAACCAAACAACTAATGAATAATCTAGATGGTCATGGTAAATGCAGTGTTTTGCGGCTTCCTTGATAAGATGATGATGTTGACATTCGCTAATTGGCTCGGATTTCAGTCGTCCTGACCATATCCAAATAAATGTCCAGAAGTCAACGATTTGGGGCGGTCACTGCAAATTTGCGGGGATCGTGGAATAGGACATTTCGCATTTTTTATGTTGCAGACACGTCGCAGTTAAAGGTAGTCTGGCTGCACAAGTGACAAAAATCGAAGCCTCAAAATAATCGCGATAAGACTGTTATTACATATTTTTATGACACAACTCATTTAACAAAATAAAAATGGGTCACGCCTCGGCAAGTAACAAAGTCGTAAATAAGACAGACATTCCAATAAATTGAATACTATTATTTCGGTTTGTTTACGTATTAAGAAGTCTTTATACATTCCCATTTTATTATGTCTATGGTAATGCACCAGGTTGGAAATGCTTAATTAATTATACATTTTATTGAATTGTGATATTATAACGATTTCCTTGAGAACAATCCGGGTTATCCCATATGCTAGCTAGAATGTTATCTTACCAATAAGCATGCATGTTTTATGTAAATGTCTGTATTTTAGGTTGCTAGGTGAACAAATATATAGGAATTCCAACAATATAATGTTGTTCTGAATTTCTTACACATGTAATTGTTCACCTTTCAGTAACCTGACTATTCTTAACTAATGCATGAATACTAGTTTTGTCTCACTTTCACAATTACTTAATTACCAATCATAATCAAAGTTACATAAGTATCAAAATTGATAAATATCTTTAGCTTTATATTATTGGGCTGTTTACCGGTTGTTAAAAGTGGCAAATTTACCAACAAATTTTTTTACGTATAGGCTGATTATATATACTTTAGGGGTCACATATGCTCTCTATTATAAGGGTCCCCATCTGTACATGTTGGAAAGATAGCCGCCCCAAAATATGTTATGATCATGTGTCCTTCTTTGAAAATCGTTTTTTCCTTCAAAATAATGTATTACAAGCTCATCATTCACTGAGTTTCGGGTGTCTAAGCTTTCAAATGGCCCAACATACGTTGTAAAAAAGGAAACGCTTTTTTATTTACCTCTAAGTGTGCACTTTGGCCAAATCCTGGGTCTGCAATAAACGGGTGTGAGACACAAACAGGGAAATGCCCAAGAAAAGGGCTACCGTGTTCGACCTAATAAGCGTACACTATGCCTGAAAACAAAATTGGGCCATGGAAAAATGCCAAGGAATCTGTTCTGTAGGTGTACACCAAAATGTGTTTCTCTATACAATAAAGTAACTGTGTCTAGTATAGAACAACTGAAAAGTGATGCCAACTGCTTAACACCAGATGGCAACACTTCAGTTGTTCCAATCTAGTCAGATTACAATAGTTATGGATCCTGCTGATTAAAAAAGGGGATGTACACTAATTAGGGCATGTAAGCTTAATAGGTCAAACACTGTATATTTTGTAGATTTGTTAGGGGTCATCTCAAAACATGACACAATTTGGAAGCAATATCATTTAACTTTAGGCCCCCTACCTCTACTTAAAATTACATTGACCTGTGGATAACTGTGAAAATGTCCCTCATGCCTAGCAACCACACACCACACAGTCATGCATGCCTAGCAACCACATATCACACAGGCATGCAGATGCAAACATTATTGTAGCAGAAAGTGATTTATTTGTTCCTCTTTCATCAGCACCCTTAGGCAAGATTTCTCCAGAAAGCAGTGCCAGGAATGGGAATAAAATTAAAATACCAGGAAATCAGTGTCACATGAGATAAGGGTTTACACTGCATCCATCTAGCAAAAACAAGATGTCCTAAGAAGGCAAACTTGTTAAACACTAATTTGGGTTGTCATCCTACTAAAACAAGAACCATCTTCAAAAAGACGGCATTTAAAATGTAAACATAATTTAATTTAATTTTAAGTACAAAATCAGTAGAACTTCAATTTAAGATTCTTTCCTTCCTTTCTTTCTAGCCTACTAGTTCTATCTGAAATCTATCAAAACATTTCTGGGAAGGCGTCAGAAACGAGGGAAAGGGGTTGTTTTTCAAAGGATGAAAATGGGGTCTCGAGATCCAGAAGGGGTTATTTTTGTGGAAATGGGGTATATGAAGTAACTGTGAAATTTCATATTGCTGTTTGGTTCAAACCCTGCACAGCAGCGTAGAGCTACCAGGAGTTTTCTTTCATAAACAGTAAACACACTTTATTTTTGGCGTAACACATGCAGTTAATAAATCACTGCATCGGCGGCAATAAAAAATGCGCATTTTCTATTTTATTTTTATTCTATTAAACAAGCAAAAAAGTCTGGTCTTATGAACTCGGAAAATAAACAATGTTTTTTTTTGATAAATTAATCGGTGAATGATATTAAACAGAAGTTGCTGTCAACCATAATGCCTGCAGATTCCAGTCTTTTTCAGCTATTATATAGACCTTTACAAGTTAAAGTTTGTGATGCAATAAATGATTATATAATAACTTTTTCTTTCGTGTCACCATACTTTCCCCCACCAAAGCAAAACACAGGCTCTGGCACAGTTGTCAAAACCTGGCAGGTCATCTAGTCTGCAAGGCACTGGCAAGAGAAGGCAGCTTAGCATTTTGTATCACATATATTTAAGTATTAACAAACCATTGTAGCTTATATAAATTGAGCAACAAGATGACCTTGATGCAAGTCAAGCATGATAACATAGAACAATGGAGGCACATATTTAATAGCAAGCATGCAGATAAATTCATTATATTATTATATATGTAGAACTTACACATGTAATATTATGTACTGCAGATAGTATTGAAAGAAAAGTGATACACAATAAGAACCAATGCCTTGTGATATAACACACAAAGTACACCTGTAGTATCAACACAGAATTATGTAATAATACATCATGTAATACCACGATATACCAAGCAGTACCAACAGGCAGTACTAAGTTACTAACACAGCATGGTGTAATAACACACAATGTAGTTCCATAACACACCAGGCAGTACCAACACAGCATGGGGTAATAATACATGATCTAGTATCATGATACACCAGGCAGTACCAACACATCATGGTGTAATAATACATCACATAGTACCACGATACACCAGGCAGTACCAACAGCATGCCGTAATAATACACAATGTAGTACCATGATACATCATAGTATTACAGAAAATACTTACTAATACAGGGGTGTTGCAGAACACAATGCAGTACAAGTATAAAATCAGTAAAACGGGTTCATCTGTTCGCCTTACTTAATTTATTCAATAATGCAGTATTCCTGTCCTAAAAGTTCCAAAACAATACAAGATTAGAACCAGAGGAAAGTACCTGACTGACTCATCATATCAAGTACTACCCGTTGTAATTTGAAATCTTGTACTACCAAAGCAATGTAAAGTAATTCTCACAAGCCTTTACTCCCTATACAATACACACTCGCACAGTAACCCATCCGCTAACCCCCCACCCACTCACCCAATTTTGCACCCACCCACTGATCTACCCCCAGGCACACAGACCCCCACACTGTTGATATGTACAAAGTTAAAGAAAATGTACAATTTTCATCCTATGAAAAACATTATGTTTTGGTATGTCGTAAAACATTATATTTTGGTATATCCTAAAACTGGCATATTTTACTTCATCGCCAAATCTTGTATTTTCTAAAAAATTATGACATGAAATCTTTATATTAATTTTAAGCCATGGAGATGATATAAATACTAATAAATTCAATGGCGCATTGTCTGTAAAACAGTCTTTGGTTATCCAATTAAAGTTGTTGTACATTCCCTTTAAAGAGTACTTTAATATGTCTACATACCAGGTGTATGTTGCTAAGAAATATTTTACATTGTATTCCTGTCTGCTTGCCGTATGACGGATCACATGTCTCCCAGGGAAGAGGCCATTCTGATTACATAACAAGGTGTACAATATACTATGTTATCAAATACTATTAAATAAACCTTGATTCGCACGGAGGTAGGACTACCGAGCTGGACACAGTGGTGCCAACTAACTGGACACCATCTCGAGGTGCTTGCTGTCGAAGCGGCTTTTGTAGTTTTTTGCCATGTATATAAAGAATGTCAGAGCTTCCTTCTCAAACACTGGAATTGTCTTGAAATGTCGCGTGACCATCTGAAACATATGTGCCATATCAATCAATTATTGTGTGAGACCACTAGGTGACAGGCAGTTTTCTGTCACAGAAAAATGAGGTCACCCTAAAAACAGTAGTGGGACATGTTGCTTTAAGTTAACTAATAGTACAACAAAGAACACAGTAGTAAGAACAAAAGAAAACAGAGTTCTAATAAACTAATTATTTTTTAATTCCCATCTTCTGGTGAAGAGATTACAGAATAAAGTTGAGTGATGCTACAAATAAAAATCAATGAACGAACATTGTGTCCCACAGCAAGTCATTTATTTGTCAAATATCGACATTCTTGTGATGGTAAACTTGAAGTTCAAACCATTTGATTGATTCAGGCATGTGCGTGTGTGCGTGTCGCACACCTACACACCTAACTTTAGCCAACACCAATGATCTCCCTGTCTACTCCTGAGACAACACCAATGATATGCCTCTCTATTCTTGAGACAACACCAATGATCTAGCTCTAGACTTTGAGCCAACACAAATGATCTGCCTCTCCACCCTTGAGATAACACCAATAATCTAGCTGTTTACTCGAGTCAAAACCAATGATCTGCCTCTCTATTCTTGATAAAAAACCAATGATCTGCCTCTGTTCTTGATAAAAAACCAACGACCTGCCTCTCTATTGTTGGTAAAATACCAATGATCTGCCTCTCTACTATTGAGACAACTCCAATGATCTGCTTCTATACTATTGAGACAACTCCATTGATCTGCCTCTCTACTCTTGAGAAAACTCAAATGATCTGCCTCTCTAAATATTGAGATAACTCCAATGATAAACTCACATCTGCAAGCTGAGATTTGTTGAGCCCTTGTCGCGTCTGCAGCTTGTAGTGACGTTTGTACCTGCGTAGCGTGTTCACTGGCATCTGTAGAAAGTCAACCTGAAAACAATTGTTGACATTCGGCATCAAAAAAGATCTGGATTCATCAAAGCTCATACAATCATCAATCATCAAACTTCAAATATTTCATGAATCTCCCAGATTCAATAGTAGATTCAAAGTCTCGGATATGCCCAAATTTTAAGGTGCCAGAACCAACGAGGTTGGAAGGAAGCTTACATCAATGACTTGTGTTCTTATTGCTTGTCCAGAGATTGCTACAATGTTCTTCAACAATGTTCTTCAACAATGTTCTGGTGAAGTAACTTCACGTGTAAACTTTGATCACAATCACAGTTTTTGGGCTAAACAATGGTTCAGTCCTGAAGTGATGAGCTTTGTAATTTAGAGCACATTTCAGGAATCACGAATACTCAATGACTTCGTTAGCATGCAGAATCTTAATTGCAATGGTGACACCCTGGAAATATTACAGTTACGGGCACATTTTGCTTTATTGGAACATTTGCAAGCTAAGGGTTCATCTCAGAACATCAATGTCCTACCACAAATGGAATAACTTTCATCTGGCGTCAGCCCCCCAGTCCCCCTCAGATGGAAGCTTGTAAACAATGATATGATGATATCAATATAATAAAAATATCGGTCGAACTACGTCGATTCACGCTCTATCATTTGCCTATGTGCACTAACTTTCAATAATAACAATATTTTGGAAGATATATATCACTTTTGTTGATCCAAAAATTGTAAGTTGACGAAGCGTTTTCTTCAGTGTCGCCATTTTTGTACGAGTGTATCACGTGATGCCATAAAATGAAAAACGAAATGGTGCAATCATTTTCTCAGTGTGCACGAACAAAGTGAGGGGCACAAAAGTCTGAAGCGTAAAACATCGATGTCCGATGACAGACGAAACTACTGTCGACTCTTCTCCCCCCAAACGAAAGTAATTTCGCCTAATATCCGACATTGATGTTCTGAGATGACCCCTATGGGGGCCTACTACATCATGTAACGCACAACTTCATTGTTAACTGTGGATAAATGTGTGTCCAAATGTAAGTATGTTTTCTCAAAACAATTCTGTCGTTAAACTTAAAATGGGATCTTTAAAATATATGTTGTCCTGTCTTAAAGGCAATGCATACATATCCTGTAAAATTTAGCTGTATTCTTTATTACAACATGTATATCAAACTTCTTATAAAGCCATGACATCTCACCTCAGGTTGGTCAGGATCGTCATCGGCGTCAGCGTCACCATCACTGCCCTTCCTCTTGCGTCGCACCCGCATGTTGTGTATCATGTTTTTGTGGAAGTCACAGATGTAGATGTGGTGGGCCTACAAGAAACAGCGTTGCATGATTGATAACCAATCAATCCAATTGATTGACAATCAATCAATCCACATGACTGACAATCAGTCAATCCATCAATGTTATTGCTGCTCTCCTCTTTATCCCCGAAGTCTGGGGTGAGGTTGGCACTGATACTGGTCATAGATTTCTTCTGTGGCTAATTCTGTTTCACTGCCGTCTCCAATACCCACCTCCACTCCCACCAATCAGTTTTATAAAAAAAAAATCATTACAATATTACATATTATTACAATGTGAGAGGGCAATACATGTATCTATGTGATATAATTATCAACAATGCCACCGCTTTCACTTTTCAACACAGAACTGTAGAACTGAACCTAATTGTTTAACATCATGTAATACTTTCACCTGTGTTGTAAGGCAGAACTTTGATGATACAATGACGTTTCAAAAACAGCCAGATGATCGTGCACAGTACTACACACCAAAAAATGTTCATTTAACAAGATTTAGATGGCAAGTGGACAAGGAAGCCATCGAGATTGGCTTATCCAGAGTCCAACAATTTTCTCATCTATGTGTAGCCCGCCCTTATCAGATATCTGTCAATTCTATTTTTAAACATATTCACACTACTAGTATTAACACAATCATTTGGCAGTTTGTTCCATTCATTTATCACCCTCTGTGAGAAAGAGTACTTTCTCATGTCCAACCTACACTGCTCCTTAACTAATGCTGCTTTGTGTCCTCTGGTTCTACTGCCTTCTATAAGTTTGAAGAACATATTCCTATCAACATCCTCATAACCGTTCACTATTTTAAACACTTCTATTTGGTCTCCTCTTAGTCTCCTGGTCTCTAGTGTTGTCAAACCACATTGTAATAAGCGACTTTCGTAACTAAGGTCTCTTAATTCTGGAATCATTTTAGTTGCTCTTCGTTGTATTCTTTCTAGCTTATCTATGTCTTTTTTCCGATATGGCCTCCATGCTTGAATACAATATTCCAAATGTGGTCTAACTATTGCTTTGTACAGGGGTACAATTAGATGTCTCTCCTTATACGTGATAGTTCTCCTAATTAGCCTTAGAATTTGATTTCCTTTCGAAGCAGCAATCCCACATTGCTCTGAAACTTTCATGTCAGCATTAAATGTTACTCCTAAATCCTTTTCTTGTGTGGTTCTACCTAGTACAGCATCCCCCATTTTATATTCCTCATCCATATTTCCATGTCCTATGTGTATACATTTACACTTCCCAAAATTGAATAAAATTTGCCATTTTTCTGACCATTTAACTAATTTTTCTAGATCATCCTGTAAACTTTGTTTATCTGTATCATTAGTAACCTTTCTGAATACTTTTGTGTCATCTGCAAATTTGAGTACTTTGCTAGATATGTCATCCTCCAAATCATTTATATATATATATATATATATATATATATATATATATATATATTAAAAACAGTATAGGGCCTAATACTGATCCCTGTGGTACCCCACTCAAAACAGATTTCCAGTTTGAAATCTCACCATCTACTATTACTCTCTGTCTTCTGGGTGTAAGCCACTTTTCTATCCAGTTGATTACATCATTGCCTATACCATGGGCTTTTAGTTTAAATAACAATCTTTGATGTGGCACTTTATCGAAAGCTTTCTAAAAATCTAAAATTCATGTAACTATATGCATCCACCTTATGACCCAGTAGAAAAAACAAAGATCTCTTATGGAATGGACAATGTCCCGACTTACGTTGTGGTCAATGTTGAGTTTGAGACGTCGTTGCTGGACTGTCTTCTCGATCCGCTTACTGTAACTGGCATTTCCGGCTGGCTGTCGACACCGCTTACCGTCATCCAGGAGACAGCAGACTTGGTCGTGTCCACTTCGACCTTCCTCCTCCGTACTGAACCCATTCATCCCAGGAGAGGGTTTACAGGGACTCTGGGAAACAGGAAGGGAACACCATGTTACATACATGTAATAGTTGCAAATTTCATTTGGATTTCACGTATCTTGATGTCACTGTGGCTTTGAACGTGTGGGGTGAATGTGTTAAAGGGAGGGGGAATGTGGTATTGACCCCTGCCCTGCAGTGACATTCCTCCCTTTCACTGAGTAACTTAAAGCAAAACAAAAGTCGTGGTTTTGGAGTTATGCACCTAAAAGAGATAACCATGTGGAAAGAAATCTAGAATAGCACACCAGTAGTTTACGCAGAATATGTTCTAAAAGTAGGAGATTCCAGCTATTTCGCCAGTTGACTGAAGGCTGACTTGTTAATCAGCGCATGTGCGCAGTTCTATGAAATCGACTCCTTGTGACATATTAAGTGAGACTGGCATACACAGAAACAATGTAGTCTGAAACAAAGGTGACATTTTCTCAGAAAGAGGGCAAGTTTGGTAAATAAAGGCCAACAATACATGTTACATAAGTTGGGTTTTGACACAAATATCATGGCCATATCCTATTGGCAAATATAGGAATAGGTGTGCGCAAATATAGGAATAGGTGTGCGCAAATATATTTTCATTTGGCGAGCGAATATTGCTAGACTACAACACTCATAATGAAGGGTTATCTAACAGCATGGCGCGGCCCATGAAATTAAGATGTTGTGTGTTCAACAAGGTTTTCCTAGTAAACCACTGGCGTGATATTCTTGACTGTAGTTGCAAATAGTTGTGTTTTAGCAATTCTTATAGGTGCGTGGGCCCAAAACCATGACTTTTGTTTCCGTCTAAAGTCACTACACAGTGCACACTATAGATTCCCCAAAGTAATGTGCCTTTCTTGAAAACCCATAAAAAATTAGATTTTTCATCGCAAATAATGTTGGGCCACTGTAGCTATCTTAGATTTTGTTGAAAAATAGAATAATGCACAAAACATTTTATATGTTAGATGCCATCTTAAAATATTGATTTTTTACATTACACGGGGGGTTGGGGGTTGGTAGCAGCAGTTTTGTTAAGTGTTATATGTTGATGTATTTCCCCTAAGAACATCATTTATTTTCTGATCCCAGTTCATAAAGGTGCTGACTTGAATGTATGCAGGCAGTTGTGCTATATAATAATTTTTATTATTGTAAGGTGATTTGTGCAACCCCCTAAACTCAACCAAAAGTATACAACATGGTGTAGTAACAGACACCCTGTATTAAAACAGACACAGTGAGCCTGGTCAGGCTTAGTGCCTTGAACACAACACCCAATTGACAAGTGAAATTAGACATGGTAGGCCAATACACAATCAGTTGAATGGCAGTGTTAATGCTCTATGATAAACTGTGACAACTCCCTGTCTCAAGTGGGGCAACTTTTTGATTCACTGAGAATGTCAAAATAGGTTGGCTTAATTAGTTGACATACTTCTTTATGCACAATAATTTGTTTTAATTATACTGAAGTATTAACTTCACTGTATGTATATATATATATATATATATATATATATATATATATATATATATATATATACATACACTTCACATTAACTTCACATTTTAACTGTATATATATATATATATATATATATATATATATATATATATATATATATATATATATATATATATATATATATATATATACACAGTTAAAATGTGAAGTTAATACTTCAATATAATTAAAACAAATTATTGTGTATAAAGAAGTATATTAATGCTAAACAACTGATCTTAGTGTACATTAGAACGTCTTCCCTGTTAACAACTGAAATGTCTCAATTAAATTTCCGCATAATCTCCATTCTTCAGATCTATATAGTTTTGTCTTGGCAGTCTTTCCTCAATATGAAATATATATATATATATATATATATATATATATATATATATATATATATATATATATATATATATATATATATATACATACACACACACACACACATCAGTCAATATATTCTAATGCTTGAGAAAGTGCAGTCTAGAGCAACTAAACTGGTCATATTTTAAAGGATTTTTCATATTGAGGAAAGACTGCCAAGACAAAACTATATAGATCTGAAGAATGGAGATTATGCAGAAATTTAATTGAGACATTTCAGTTGTTAACAGGGAAGACGTTCTAATGTAAACTAAGATCAGTTGTTTAGCTTTAATATAAGCAATCTGAGAAGTCATAGTAAGACATTAAATAAAAAGCAATGCATGAAGTACCAACATTAAATTTTAAACAAATAGAACTGATAAAGACTGTTAGAAGATATGGGCTAATTATAAAAAGATAATTAGTTAACCATGCGAATGCCCATTATTTGTAAGTGTGACAAAAGAAAAAACAAGCAAGGAAGTGGATGATTCCTACGCCTTCGGTAAGTTTGAAAATTTCATCTGAAAATATTGATCATAACAACCTAGAAATATCCACCCAAAATTCACAATTTGATAGACTCCTATGGGAATCTGATGGGTACAAACCTGAAATGCATACAAAAACAGTGGTTCCAAAAAACTATCAATCATATTCCGAGCCTTAGCTCAATTTGGCAAATCTTACAGAGTCCTTGTTACTCAATCCATCAGCAAGTATTGACACGACATAGTTTTTTATATTGGTAGTTATTTGTTACATACTTTGATAACATTATTTTAAGTCTCACACTGAACATAAAAATATTTTAAAAACAAGTTTGTAGTAGGGTAGTATATATATTAGTTACCCAATATCAACACACATACACCTGTTTGTTTTTAATTTGGTTAAGGGATAGTGTGTACAACATCACATATTATAGATACCCCATTTCAGAAATGCCTCAGCAGGCAGGGCCTATTGCTGTAACCAACTGAGTGTACTGTAAATTGACCCAATTGACATAGGTCAAGGGAGACCAATACACAATTAGTAGAATAGCAGTGTCAATGCTGTGGCAACTCCGTGTAATCAGACAGGATTATAAAGGAAACTGGCCATAGCTAGGCCAAAAGACAGTGTTCCTCTTGGCAATGTGCTCAAAAGGTTTATTGGTAAGTGAAATGTCAGGGTGGGGAGTTTATTATGTAAATTGTGTTCAAGTAAATGTCTATGTAAAAAGGTCTCTGACTCTGTTCAACTTCAAAGAGTTAGAAAATGTATTAACATATGGTACAATTACCCCCTATCACCGCAATTAACTGGGCAACATATCATGCCATAACAAAACTAAGTCCCAAACCATCCAAAAGCAAACGTAGCCTGTGTAGAGGTGTGCTACGCAACTTCAGAAGCAACAAAGTTTAAGACATCTATCCACTAAATCTATGACAGACTATGTGTAGGACTAACATGATGGCTGATTAGCCTTTAACTTTTAAACCATGCTAAAGTCTGATGCTAAAAATCAAAATATGAACGTTATAACAACCTTGCGAAACAGCCACTTTCAATAATTTCGCGAGTCGGTCAAGACTACTAAAAAAGTATGTAGTTCAAGTTGCAACTCCGGCCTTGGCTCAGGCTGTCTTTGTTGAATGTGGTGGCTATTCTTGGCTTAGTCCTTACAGCCGGTAAATGCCGGAGATTACACTTTACACATTATGGATTAATTTTTTTCTAATGAAACATTCTATAGGTATTAAACTAGTTGATTTCTTTCGCATGATCGTTATGGTAAAACTGTTGCGATTGCAACTCAATGAATCGAGATATCGGTCCTTGCTTTTGCGTTCGGCTTTGCCTTTGCAAAGCCTTTGCCTTTGGTTTTGCCTTGCGCAATAATGATTGTGAAGCCAGCCTTTAGGCAATTCATTGCATAGACCTGGTGAGTTATGCATTACGCAATACTTGTAAGATAAATAATGATTTCCAACATCCGATGTGACTTTAATATTAACACAGGACTCTTACCTGCAACGTAATTCGCCGGAATTGTTACGGTTCCTATTCGTCTGTTGTCATTTTCAACTCGGTCGGAATGGCGGACTGTTTTCAGATAAGTTGTGTCAAAGTTCATGTGCCATATATGGTATCAGAGGCTCCGCCTCTTGTTTACAACAGTTACATAAATATCTCTTATTATATTTAACAATTCAAATCAAGTTGGGTAGACGAATGCTGTGGGTTATCGTGTAACTTCTTTTAATACAACTTATAGGCATCCCTTGTCTCATACCATGAATTGGAAAAAATAATCACCATTCCCGCGATTTTCGGGGCACCTGACTACGAATTGTCATTTTGATTGGCTGGCTTTTAGCAGTCGTATTCAAATGAGCTACGCGGTGTCTAGCGGTGAATTGATTGGGTAGTTTTAGCGGATATTTCGAAGTTAACCAATCAGCGACCTGTCCTGGCCGACTCCGAGTTCAACGCAGACAGCGTTGGTCTGCGCGCATTGCATGTTGGCGAGTATTCAATCCAGAATTGAGGACGTGTAAGTATGTTTTATTTTATGCCAGTTATGCTTAACAGATTACGAGAAAAAAAATTGCTAAGGTATTTTAGACACTACTGCAGTTTTTCTGTTATTGACAGGTTATATTGGTTGATCACGATAAAGTTGTTCGAGTTCGAAATGTCTGCTTATTCAATGCATACGTGCATAGTGCGCCATGTACGACCGCCAGCAATGGCTTCGTTCTATAATGGGAGAAGATACGAGAAAACAGAACCGTAGAATCGATGTTAAGACGCATCAAACTTAAGATTTCGAGACGCAGTAAGACCCAGTTTATCGAAAGAATGGTGTAACCTAAGTTTTGATGAAAATCATCGAGCAGAATTTGAATTATTTAAGATTTTCATGTAGCCGGCCTTTGTCATTGGGCCCATTGGAAATGCATGGCTGGTTGAGCTGATGCCTGTCGCTGTATTAAAACATAGAAGCCTGGCTACTATATACCTTCTACGGCATAGCTATAGTGACTTTCATAGTAAGTTGTTTTCACAAAGTCCGCGTTTTTATTTCATATTCAGCTGGCATAATATGACTTATAAGATATTTTTAAAGGCTGTTTCATTGATGAAGTGACATTTTTCCGCCACGAAGGTGAAATTTTCGAGTCATTCTCGTCGCCTATTTTCCTATGTAAACTCGAGTTATAACGGAGAGCCAGTACCAAGTGTCCGCTACTGTGACTGTAGAACACATCAGTGGGAGTTAGCGCCAACATTTAGGGACAAGGCGGGTTATTTCCTTGGAACTATTTATTTATTTATTGATGTCTTTGTCTGAAATAAACTGGTTTACACCGGCCACGAAGTAAAATGGCGATTTTGGCGTGTCGTGCTCAATTCACAAAGACGAAGCGGACGATTTGGCGATCTCAAGGTGGTGTGTTGAACATCCATTAGGCACACATCGACTCTACGCATTGGATCCACACCAACGTTATAGCGGCATCTGCTTTTCGTATTTTGATGGCATATTTGTAAATTTCAAGCAAATTTAGTTGTATTATATCTGGGTCAAACGAAAACAGAGCAACAAGACAAGATGGCTGCAATTTGTTAAAAATGATCTACTTTATTTTTAGCGGTTTATTGTTTGACTTCTGTTTTTGAAACTTGTTGACTTTTGTCGAACGTTGAGCGAAATTGTTATTGCTGTATGCCAGTAAGTATATTAGTTTAAATACTTAAAATTTGCTCAGCTTTTTCACAGTATGAAGATAGGAATTGTGAGTTTATTGTAAAGGAGTTAGCAAAGTTTGTAAGATTGATTGTGCAGTGTCGAACTTCATTATCTTTTAAAAGTGAACCTTCCTTTTAATAATATGGACAATTAAAATGTAGCATTTATTAGATTCTTTGTATTTTGGTTTTGATGGGTTGTTTAGTTTGGGTATTGTACATTCTGAAAATTTAGTTAACATATATGCTGGCTTATAATTATATTTATTTATGGCAGTTAATTAATGAATTAATTATTGTGAACATTTGAAATAATATTAACAGTTAACTTTATTGTAAATGAAACAAGTTTTGTTTGTATGAATAACTGTAACAGATAATTAATTGTTTTTAGTGGTTTGAGATGTTTATTTTTAAAGTTTTGTTTTGTTTAAAAAAAATTTTGATTTCTGTTAAAAAGGACATTGAGGTTTCTAATTTCACTCATAACTTTATTCGTGAGATGAAAGACCCAGGGCATCATTTTTTAGACGGAGCGATCGCTCCCTATCACTCGCGCAAATCAATAATCTAGAGAGTGATTTATCGCTTGCGTCAATTGCTAAAATCACTCGCTGCCTGCAAGTGTTCGTCTTGACAAGGAGTTTCTTGAGTATTAGATTCACTAGTCTACTCTCTTTATAACGGAGTGTTCGGACTCCAATAGTCATAGTTCACGTATGATCCGTCACCACGGATGGCGATTGCAGCCCGCTGCACTAAGATTGCAAAAATGCCATTGAAGCCACAATGTGCTGGCCGCGCAGTTTATAAAAAAGTTATCAAATGAGTGGACCAGTGTCGATGTGTATTATCTTTAAATGTCATACTGTTGTATGTCGAACTGAATAAAATACATATTTACATGTGCAGTTATGGAATAGATAAGGAATCAACAGTATTTCGTTACGATCTGATTGACCAACTAGGCTGTAATGGAAATCGAAAATAATAACCTGGATCCAAGCTACCGAACACGCATATGGGTTGACTAGGAGTGTAAAAGTTGATTAAACATTGAAAACGACAATTTTAATAATCGTTCCACTTCGTCTTTCAACCGCTCTGAATGCATAAATTCACGACGCACATCTCCGGTACCACTTAACATCGATTCACTGTTTCATGTGCGGATGACGAATTTATATTTTTGTGCACCAAGTTTGAGTGTGCGTTTGGCATTATGATGCAATGAAAGTATGCCATTTCACCCCAGTTTATATTGGTGTTCCCTACTAAGCTGCATTTATGACTGTACATTTGATTCTTATACGTGGTGTATTTGTGAATCTCAGTTGCAATTTTCAAACCGCCTAAGCGAAGTCGCACACCATTGACAGTGCCGCATCGTTGTCACTGCCATGGGGCACGGACACAGCACACTGCTACTGCACTAGCCTAGGCCTATAGTGATCAATGACATGTTGCAATTCAAAACCGTTAAACCAACTGCAATGAATGGGGTTTACTAAAGCAAGCATTTATTTCATTGTACAAAAGTCATAGTGCCAGCAAGTACCAATTAAAATTTCGTGGTGACAACGACAGAATCCGAATGGGAAATGGTGGCGCCACCACACGGTAAAAAAAAAACAACTAACAAATCGCTCGCCTAAATTAATTTGGCATATTTAGGCGAGCGATTTGTTTTCAAACGTGAAGCCCTGTTGTAACACTGCAACAATGAATCCTCATACTTTTCTCGTGATGCAATACTCGACATAGTTTACAAGAATTGCAAAGGCCTACATTCAAGCTTATTATTTAAAATATGGATCATATGATATGGGATATGACATGCTGCGGTTTTGAATTATTTTTCATACGTAAATACATAGATGTTACAGTCTGCAAACTGCTTAGTGGGGTATGACGGAATGACAAATCTCTTTAACATTACACATATAACTGATGTTGCATTGCTCTGATTACAGATTTACCACATTTAGATTTTGAGCAGTTTCACTGGAAAGATGGGGAAGAAAGACGGAAAGCCAAAGGGGAAGATGTCTGGGTATGCATTCTTCGTGCAGACTTGTCGCGAGGAGCACAAAAAGAAGCACCCAGGAGAGCCAGTAGTCTTCGCTGAGTTCTCTCGCAAGTGTGCCAGCAAGTGGAAGGTATTTATCAGCTGGTTTTACTATATTTAGAGGTCCGGATTAACAAGATTGTAATTATTATATTTTTAAAAGATGCCAATTTTCAAATTGCTTTATGAGGATTCCTTACATGGATCTGGTATGTTATGGGGGTATTCATTTTTAAATAATTGTACAATTGGGACATGGCAGATTATGTAATTATAGCAAATCATCTGGCTAATTCTGTGGTATTTAGCAGTCAAAATGTCTATATTGCTTATGTTTTTTGCTAACAATGTTTGTGTGCGTGTAGGGAATGGGTGCTAAGGAAAAGAAGAGGTTTGAAGACATGGCCCAGAAAGACAAGGAACGATGGGAGAGGGACATGCAGAACTACGTTCCCGCCCCCGGAGAGAAAGGCAAGAGGAAAAGGACCAAGGACCCAAATGCTCCCAAGAGGGCTTTGTGAGTATGCTTACCAAAGAAACTGATTTAATCTGACATGTTGGAAATCTTGACAAATTTTCACTGCAGTTAGTGTGACGTTGTGATCAGCTGGCATGTATGGAATGCACCAATAATTAACATGTATTTTGTTTCAAGATAGATTTTTCCTCCGGTTTGAACAATGTAATAAAAACGTTCTTTGGAAAACATTAATATCGTTATATTCACTATGGACAACTTCACCAGGAGCAATTTACATATCAGGCTTCGATTTTCACAGGAGTCCGTGAGTCCGAGACTCCTTGTTTCAACTGCAGACTCCTTTTGTGAGCAGTGGTAATTTCCCATGAAAATCAATGCCTGCATATGCTAGTTTTTATTGATTGTGAATGCACGTGAGCGGGAATTTAGCCATTGGAAGAAGTTTGCATCCATTGCGCAGCTATGGAGTATAGTGTAGTCAGCAAGCAGAAAACTAAAACAGATTCTATGAACCGTGTTCAGTTCAGCTGTTGATGTCAACAGATGGTGCGATTATAATAGAAAAGGCTAAGATTAAAGATCAATTGTCATCTTTGTTGCAGATCTGCATTCTTCTTCTTCTGCAATGACGAGAGGTCGAGTGTAAAGGCAAAGTTCCCTGACTACGGTGTGGGTGACATTGCGAAAGAGCTGGGGAAACGGTGGGCTGTCTGCCAAGAGAAGCCAAAGTTTGAGGCAATGGCCGTCAAGGACAAGGCCCGATATGCCAAGGTCAGTTAATTTTACTTTCTTCATGCTTACTTTAGAATATCACTTATGCAAGCCCCGAAGGTTATACAGAATTAAAGATGGCATCTGAAAAGTTATGCTATTTAATTTTCAATGAGTACTGAATTATGTTTTTTGAGTGCAAGAAATTCATATCTGGTGGTATGATGAGATGTTATGGTTGAGTTCTCAGGAAAAATAACTGCATTTTAATAGGAATTCTAGTTTTTTATAATGAGTTGTCTTGGTTGGGATTTTTTGTTGGGATGCTATTTAATTTTTAAAGTGTTTGACTAGAATATTTTTTGAAATACGGAAATGCATTGTATGACACTGAATGGTTGAGGTATTTTTTTTTGCCAGGCGATGGAGGCGTACAAAAAAGGAGGTGTTCCCGCAGCGACCAGTGCAAAGAAAGCGAAGGTATCAGGGGCTGCGAAAAAACCCGCAGCACCGGTTGAGGAAGATGATGATGAAGATGATGATGATGAAGAGGACGAGGAGGATGATGATGACGATGATGATGAATGAGCGCATTATTGAGAGAACTCACAACTGTGTGTTACACGTTCTCTCACAAGGCAGCAGACTGTAGCAGGCTTCCTGCAAATGTCAATTGTAATGTACAAGATGTTGTTGAATGTGTCACTCACCAGGGGGAGCCGTGACAGACGTCAGTGGCGACGAACGAGTGAGCGAGAAGAAGGCACTCGAGTCACGTGTGTTGCTGCTCTCTCGATCTGACTTTATCACTGTTTTTAATGTATCGTTGTCGTCGGACGATGGTGTCTTTTAGTTGCAGAGATGTTCGTGCGTGAGGCCCCAACTGGCGGCGGGATTGTGCTTCGTACATTCAGCCCTGTCTTGACACCGTGGAACTCATGTAATGGGTCTTGTATTGCCATCTTGGGGTCAGACGACACAGTCCTTCTGGACATTGCTTGTAGTGTGGATATATAGACTGGCTAGAACAGCGTAACTATCACACGCCATACTGTTGTCGGTAAAATGGTGGCAATTTCCGTCTTGTACCTGTTGTGTCTGGCATGGTGACATAGATGATCGTTGTGTCCACACAGAGTTGGTCTGGATTTCATTTTCACGCAGAGGTGGAAAGATTAGCCGAAAGTTAAAATTAATTGATTCCAAGTTAATCGTTCAACTTCTGTGGGTGTTTGTTTGTTATCAGAAAAGAGGATTTTGTTCAGACTAACTTCTCTGTGGACACTACATATGGACATGATTTTCTCTACCCTTATTTGGTGCTTCTTTCAAATAAGGAATGTTTGTTAAAAAAACAAGGCGATTTCATAGATTTTAGCAACAGCCTGCCACTGGATCATAGTAAATATGGGATATTACTGTGTTAGTCCCAGTTGATAAACAACCGGTTTCAGAGGGGGTGGGACTTTTTTAGATGAAAATTGCCCTGCTGCTGTCGGTTCCACCTCAGGTAAATCTACAGTTAATTTTTGGGTGAATGTAAGAGTTTGGTGTGCACTGCACCAATCCGATTACTTTAGGGTTCTAGAAGAATGTAATACTTTGGTGCTTCTGAGAGCTCCCCTTATGGCAGGTAAATGAAAATGTGTTCTTGTTGTGGACTGTTGAAGTGCGGCACAGTATGTTATCATGTTTCACAGGTGTTCGCAGTTGTAAAGTTTTCAAGGGATGAAGCTTGATTGGGCAACTTGGAGCGTTTGACCCTTAACCTGGTATTGGGCATACAGTGGACTCTACTTAAGAGAATCACTTCGGGCCAAAGCAATTTGGTTCTATCAAGAGGCGCACTTGTAATACAGCGGGATAGGAAATGATTAAGTCCCAGACATATTTGATTCTGCTAAAGCGGCCAATTCTGTTATACGTGATTCTGTTAAGTGGAGTGGGCTGTATTTATTTTCAGTCGAGGTTTCTGGGTGCGCTTAGAAAGTAATGCACGTCATGGTGTACCATTGTTTGATTGGAGGTTGTCGGTTTTATTTTGTGAAAATTTTGCTGGACAGTCAACACTGTATAAATAATGTTCATTAAACTGTAGTTTTATCACGACTTTTACTTGAGAATGTGCTTATTTTACATTATGACGGCTACACAGGAAAAGAAAACCTTTATGTTGGGTTTGTACAAGCATGGAATTCCTTGAATGGCACGGAATTTCATTGCTTAAAAATCAAGGCATACCAGACCATTTCCTACTCCATCTGGAAATGGTGCAGCAGTTGGTAGCACGAATCGTCCTCCAGATCCGACAAAGTGATCAACAATCGATGTCCGAAGTACTGAGGGAATTGCATTGGCTTCCCGTGAAAAGCGCATAGAGTACAAACTATTACTCCTTGTGCACTGTGTGCGCTTTACGAAGGCACACCGCCTTGCTGCTGCATCGTCGTATGTCACGCCGCTCCCAACACTGTCGGTGTCGTATTGTAAATAAACCCGTGCAAATGGACCTGGGGTCCATTTACCACTGGGGGTGTCCATATTCGGTCGTGGTAAATGAACCCCAGGCTTGGTAAACGTACCCCCCATATATATATATGATATTTTAATATGTGAGTTATTGTCATAGCTTAAACATTAAAGTCTGAACTTTAAACTAATTCTAGGTAAGTACAGGCTGCAAGTGAGACTGAATTCACCCTTTGTGTAAACATGGTGAGATGCTTGGAGCAGTAAATAGCTTTTGATGGACTTCTTTGTGCTTTCAAAGATAATGAGCTCTTGTAAGCAGGGTTAAAAAAATCATTAAAAAATCGGATTTTGTTTATTTAAATCGGATTTTGTTTATTTGATTTAAAAAAAAATCTGGTATACACAATGTCATAAAATATTTGACTATCAAGCTATTTGGTGTCAATACAACTACACAAATGTGCGCACTTTGTGCTTTTGTATTAAAAAACACACAAAACTTTGTTGATCTCGATGCTTGAAAACAATTATTTGGGCTAAAAAATCTGCTTGTAAGGATACTTCAAGGGTCGACCCATAACAAAGCATTATTGAAACTGTTGTTCACACATGATTGCTAACAGGCACTTTTGAGATCCTTGCCAAGTTGGGTGAGTAAATTAACTTCATATTAAATGGTCAGGAGCATTTAGATATTCAGTAAATTATTCAGATAAATATTTTCGTTCTCAAAGACCAAACAAAAGATGAGTGAAGCCGAAACTTTACAGATTATTATTTAATGTTGTTGAAAGACATAAAAACAATAACTCCAGATGCTTTGTAGTGCCTGCTGCCCACACAGACCAATTTAGAAATTCCTATTTTTGTAAAGACAATAATTCAATGGAACACACTCAGTGAGCCTCAAGTGCGAGCTGGAACTAAACGAATTCAGCTGCCTCTCCTGCAGCCTATGTAGCCAGTAGACATGCGCACTCATCCTGACATAGACTAGCCAAAATTGGCTTCTTATGTCATACCACAATTAGAATTAGTCATGGAACTGGATCCAGGGTGTGGAAATACAATTTCAAAAATATGGGAGGGGCCCATTCTCAATGGGCATGGAAAGTATACCCTCTCCTTCCATGTACCTCAAGGGTTCATTTACAATATGACACCAGCGATCTACTTCTGCACATTCCACATGTCAACCTCGAACAGTACGGTTGCCAAGCATATGCGTGATTTACCATCCACACTATGGAACCCAGGAATCGCACACAGTTCAGAGACATTTTTATTTTTAAACTGATGTTTTATACGACGTAGTATATATATATACAAATTTTATCTATTTATCTTTTATTCTAAAATTTGTTTCACGGTTTCTACAATCATGCATGTATCCCAAGGATTAGTATTTACAAAGTAGTGACCAGTTTGTTATTTTATTGTCTATTGTGCTTTCTTTTTACTTTTTTTAATCTTTCATATATAATTTTAAAATACTATTTCATGTATCTATGTCCACACCCGTGAACAGGGCATTAGCCCCGGATTTGATGGTGTTTAAATAAAGTTAGTATTATTATGATGGGCAGTGTCCTCCGCAACTTACATCATTTCAGCACCATAGCCTTAGGAGCCACAGTCAATTTGCTATGAAACCAATTTTCTAGTTATTACTGCATGTCTCCATTCTGTTATCCAGTATTGTAGAAGTGCACATATATCATGGAATTTTAAGTTTTTCAAAAATTAAGTGGTGTGCTTCCAGGATGTTAATCAGATGTCTCCATGTGTTTTAATGCCTTGTGGTTGGCAGAAAATGGAAATAAACCGAGGTCATGAACCTGCGAAGTCAAACCCTTGTCCCCCCAGCTATTGTCTTCCTTGTGAAAACCCCTGCAGCAATTATTACGTTTAGATCAATAACTCTACTAGCAATAAGAATCAATTCTTTAAATATTCAATAGACACACATATATATATACACTGCTCAGTGATCGGCTAGCACGTGATGAACACTTAAATCAGAGTTTGTTGAGATGACTTATCGCCTGGGGAACCAAATGTTTTTTTCTGCATTTTGGATACTGGTATCGTCTCTGAGACAGAAGAAGGTCAAACTCGGTGTTCAGTGGGTGGGCGGGGTCATTGGCAATCGCATGTGCTTTTCTAGCAGTTTCAGTCAGCTGAGACACAGGCTGTATGGGAAGGCCTATGATCTTTGAACAGTTTTGCAGATGTGGAGAAGCATACTTTTGTGTGAGACAGACATAGCAGGGAAAAAACAGATACTACAATTTGTCAACACTGACTCTAATATTCCTGTATAACAATAGTAGAAGTTTGGGGTCAACATGAAACAATCTTAGTTTTCTCAACAGGTATAGTCATGGCTGGCACTTTTTTACACACCTTGAACATGGGGACCAAACGTCAACTTGTTATCAAGTGTTACACCAAGATATTTAAAGGTATCCGTTACCTCCACAGCCTCACCACCAATACATAGTGGTCCATCAAACTGGTCACTGGTGTGGAAATCAATGCAGAGTTCCTTTGTCTTGCATACATTCAGTTCTAGGAAATGTTCGTTGCACCACATTGAGATCGTAGAGACAGTTTCCTCATAAGCGAGGAACGAGTCTGATCCGTTCAGGCACGCCAATACTGCTGAGTCATTGCTGCTCGTCTGCTACATGCTTGGAGTTAAAGTTCCAGTCATAAATAAATATTACGTACAAGCTTTGAATAAGAATCGTCCGATCATAAGGGGAGAAGACCTTTGTGAGTTGATCAGTTGTGCGATTGAGCTCCTCAAATGCTACATTGACATCATTATACAGCTTTGACGTCTCTCATACATTCTTTTTCATTTTCTCTCAATGCTGACGCCATGACAGAACCATTGAATGTTTGAAAGACTGGATGGAAAACAGCGTATCGAGGAGTCATAGTTTGTACTGGATCTTGTTTAAAGCAGCCACTGCAACAACTATTGAATGTGTCTACAGTGGGCACATATAGCGTCAAGCATCCTTTGTGAACAGCATTCGCTACATGCATGAAGATACGTGTCAGCCTCTTTGTGATAAAAATAGCTCAACTTGTTGAAGTCTGGTGTCGGCAAAGATGTAAAATGAAGAATGCTGTTCTGAAAGTAAGTTTTGTTTTCTTTTCATTGGTGCACAGAAAAGAGCAAAATACTGTTTCCACACATAACTTTATATCAACCTTCTTAGTGGTTCGTAGCTTCCCATACTGTGGCAAAGATGATGGGGCTGCCTCATTCTCATGAGATAAAAATCCATCTGTACAATTTCTTTGAGACATAGAGAAGCACTGTGCAAAATGTCATGTTTTTATCACAAAATTGTTTTGCTTACCTGACCAACATCTAGGAATAGATTTCTACAACAAAACAATCCAAGCAGACTTGAAGCCAACAATGGTTTTATTCAAAATTCTACAAACATTTCTTGGCAACATTTAACTGAACATGTAAATCTGTATTTCTAGTAGTAGTTGCTATATCCAAGTTTTATATAAAGGTACAATGTCTGATTGCTTTTATCGTAAAATCATGTTTTATAGTAAAAACTATATCTGTTCTAACACCCTGATCATCGAAATTTAATGAACCACACAATTTTCTAAATACAATTTGATTATTATCTGTTTATGAATATGAGCTTTGCTGCTCAGAACATTCATGAACACCAAACAACATTCATGAACACCAAACAACATTCATGAAAACCAAACAACATTCATGAAAAGCTGTCTACAATTTTCAATACATGTTTATCAATGTCATATGAATAGATCGTGATCCACCTGCATGCAGTGTAAACATGATGTAATTGATATTTACCGAAAGCATTTAAATTAAATAGATAACGGTAAAAATATATATTTTTAATGCGCTTCATTAAAACGCATTTAGGCAGTTAAGATGCTAAATAAATATAACTTAATGACTCTTTAATAAAAACAATCAGACATTGTACACTGAAAAGTTATTCCTCTGTGCATATTTGGTAGCAGGTCAAGTCATGGTACTATGGTGAGATTGTCGTACAGACTCTATACATATCTCAATGTTTTACAGCAGATATGAGTGTGTATTAACCTATGCGAAACATTGTTGATGAACCACCCAATAGGAAATGATATTAATAATAAACAAACATGACAACATTTAACTGAAACAGTCACTAACTAAGAAAGGTTAACCATCGTATACATAAATGAGCAAAAACAAAAATAGGTGAACTCTTGCACATTTCAGTTAAAAAGTACTTATCGGCCTTAGTTATATACACATGTATAACCTTGACATTTGGCAATAGACATGCACTTCAAAATACAAGTTCCTGTCTATTTGTACATAAAATATTGTCATATTTCCTTCCTGTCTATTTATAGAGGTTATATTGTGCTAGAATGGTAAAATTCCACATTGATAACAACAAAGCTATATAGCACACTGCTACCACCTATCACAGGCATTGGGACTAGGGAGGCCGGGCCCCAAATAGTGTAGATGGGGGGGTCAAGTATACTTTGTCCCCCCAATGTTTGCAAGAATCCAAGCCTTCTTAACAGGGACAAAAACAAAAAAACCAGGACCCGAAACTTAAACAGCAATGCAAGCTGTGTACACAGCCATCAACTTCAGCCCCCCCCCCATATTCAACAGTGTCCAATGCCTATGCCTACTGTAGTTTCATACAAATTGACTACAATAAATAGATTTACCAGTATATACATATATAATATGGATAATACACTTCTCATTTACAAGTGTACACTGCTTGGTGACGATTCATTACTACATCAGAAATGTGGAAATGGAATGATGCAGGTGCTATATATTTCCGACTAAACAGTTGTGGGCAGTGCCGTTCTTGCCACATTAACTCACTAGGTGGCATGCCAGTTTCTTTTCACACAAAATGCTATGCCCTCTATAGAAGAGATCTACTTTGTGCTGCCGTGCAAATTATGCAAGATGTATGAGAGGTTATATACATTAATGGATCGCAAATATACAGGAACACCAAGACTCGTAAATATACAGGGCATAAAGAGAACTAGACAAGAATAAACTAGCACACCACTTAGTGAGCAAAACATCCTTTCTGGAACAATAATGCGAAAGTACTGCAGATAGACTAATTGACCCTTTGTTGACCTTTGACAGGTATATATCATGACATCACCAGTAAAGTAACATCACAGATATAAAAGCAGAGCCACAGCAGTATTACAACTGGCGTCATGGAAACACAGTAAAAAAAATTCTAAATGCAACATTTTCGGACTGAACCTCATTCGCTGTATACAGAGGGTGCCTGACTGGTGTGAAGGCAGTTTATCCTTGGGAACAATGGTTGGTTAATATGGGACCAGCCATGCTTAAACACAGCTCAGGGATGCTCAGCACTGGACAACAATCCCTTTATTTAAATATGTAACTACTTTGATTTTAATTTGGCTACCCTGCTTGTTGTTTCAACGGCTGGAGTCCTGACAACCACACATTACATCTGGAATGTGTGTTACTAGTTACTACTAGACATCAAAATATATATATATATATATATATGTTTCTCTGTAAAGAAAGTAGATACGGAGAGCTTGTACAAGCCATGAGATTGACACACATACTGAGGTTTAGTGACATTCGCTACGGCTACTTGTCTCTGTGAAGCCTCTATATGGCTGTGTGACAAGGAGTTCTTACCATCCAAGCCAATATGGCTCAGCTCTACAAATCATTCATGCTTTAGTGATGATCCTGTCATACTATCCATGACTTGATGATGGTCCTGCTGTACCATTCATGCCTTAGTGATGATCCTGAACTCATCACCTTCGATTGGCTGGTCCAGGTCTATTACAGGGACTTTGCTGAGCCCAACCTAGACAGATCTTGCTCAATGATTATTACATTGCTGGTCTTACTATTTGATGCAGGCTTTAATGATCCAGGTGTCCATGGCTGGTCTGGGCCTCGGAATGCCTCATCAGCTAGTTGCAGGTAATGAGATCAGAAAATATCTTCTGTGACAATGCGCGACAGCGTATTTGCTGACTTTAAAGTCATATCAGACTAAAGGCCTTCTGGCTTGTGTTGTCTTGTATCGTAGGCACGGATCAACTCGGCCTGAAACAAGGACACCCTCTAAAACAAGGAAAGCAGGCAGCCAAATTTGCTACCAGTCGTACTTCATCACATATACTTGCGAAGAGATACAGTTTTCCTTTTTAACATCTAAAGCCAAGATATTATATACCTAAGTGAGTTTTAACAAACCAGCAGCTAGCATATTAGATTGAACCACAAACTCAAACTATATATAAAAATACATTAATATTAAAAAACACATTAGTACATGTAATATTTTACAGCTACATATATACCAAGATGTAGAGCAATGAAAAAATCTACCAATGAGATTAAAAACATTCATTGGGACTAGATTCAGATTTAAATGTTAACCCTTTAGATCCTCAGTTGGCTGTTTTAATGAACTAACACTGAAAAAAATAGGTCGGCTTTTACGGGCCAGTGACTTGGAATGCCATATCAGTGGCACATTCTGTTGGATAGTTATGAAACAAACACGGAACTAAATGGTGACTCATAACCTGTAGACTGATGCCATTTTTGATCAGTGGCTGTACTGACATTTTCCCAGTATTTTGCGATTCAAACCAACTCATCACGTTTATTTTATCGAGTCTCACGGAATGGTGTCAGCCTGTAAACATGGATACAGTGGGAGTGAAGAACTTTGTATCTTAGACTAGTTGGTAATACTGTTCTAGGACTAATTTATTGAAGTATTCATAGTAATTATTAGTGATTTGTTTCGATTCTAGCTGTCTTTGTGCAGTGAAGAATACATCGTTCCTGCTGATTCTTCCATTGACAATAAATAAGCAAAAGGTATAGCTGAAAAACCAACCTGACCCATATTTAAAAAAACATCTCTCTAGGATTTCAGCATATATTATTGACATTTCACAGGATCTAAAGGGATGAACGTTTTATTAACATACACTCTGGTCTAGGCAGAAGCTATATGGTTACTAACGTTGACCAAAATCTATCTTGAAAGCTTTGATATCATATATATTAAAGGCATTGTTGCTGTAATTGCTATATTGGTATCTAGCACTAACACTTAAAGGGAATGTATGTACAATGATTTTCATTGGTTAAGTAATACAGAGCTAGTTGCATGGGGGCTTCGTATAATTAAAATGCTCAAATTCTCTGGATTTTTGGTTCTCAAAGTACATACAAATTAACAATGCTATATTTCATGTTTTAATCTTTATTGTTGTAGTACATTTACCTTCAGATATTGTATAACATTTTGACAGATGAATGAATCACCCAGCGAAAAATATCATATTTCGAATATTTTCGAAAAAAAATGAAGAGGTGAATGATTATGACAATTACACGTTTTGCATAGATGTTATTTTTGATCAACTAAAATGTTATAGATACTAATAAATTGAATGTTACAGTGTTCAGTAAAACAGTCGTTTGGCTACCCAATAAAACATCACGCTGTGCCAAAGATCATCATATTTTAACTAATGTTTTTTGGTTGGCTCCTATGAGAGCGACTTCTTTAGTCTTAATAAGAGTCTCCCAAATCCAATTTGCACTGTATGTATATGTGCTTACATACCTAATTTACACGATTTAATTTTTTTTATAAATTCATTATTGTTACTGTATGATTATGTACAAATGGATCAATAAACAATTTAGTCTGTCTTATAATCTACATGTTGTTAATCAACCCTTATGTACAGTTCTTATCTGGTATATATATATATATATATATATATATATATATATATATATATATATAAATATATATAAATAAAAATATTAAAGGCGTTGTTGTTGTTCTTAATCAACCCTTATGTACAGTTCTTATATGGTGTATATATATATATATATATATATATATATATATTAGAGGCATTGTTGTTGTAATTGTCATATTGGAATTTAGCTTTAACAATTAACACTGTCTGTAGAGTTGTTTAATTAAACTTAATAATATAACAATTACTGATTTACTTGAATTTTATGATGAACATGTCCGCATCCTGCAATAGTTTAATGACATCAACGTAAATATGACACCAATCCAACTGTAACATTTTCAATAGTTTATCAAATCTTTCATGACTAATTGAGATGTGTTAAATTTCAAATGCAGAAAAGATAGGATAAAACTCACTTGGTTAACAGCACCATTTTCTTCTTGTGAGAAGGCAAAACCTCCTGAAAAACAAAATAAACAGTAAAACCCAGCGTACTCTCTGCAGCGGACACATTAGTAATACGATTAGAATGCCAGATTCTCAATTGAGAGAACCCGGATTCTTGCTGCCGTTCCGAAACTTAAGCAGTTTTGTTCATTGCTCCAGTTCACTCGGTCTTATAAATGAGCATTTGCTGGGCATCATGTTTGAGGCGAGCGATCGCTCTCGCTCCGTATCGCTCGCGCAAATCAATAATCTAGGGAGCGAGTTATCGCTCGCGTCAATTGTTAAAATCGCTCGCTGCCTGCAAGTGTTCATCTTGACAAGTAGTTTCTTGAGTATTAGATTCACTAGGAAAGTCTAACCTCTTTATAACGCAGTGTTCGAGTTCACATATCATCCGTCACCGGCGGCGGCGATCGCAGCCGACTGCACCAAGATTGCAAGAACGCCATCGAAGCTATGCTGGCCGCGCGGTTTATAAAAAGTTATCCAATGAGTGGACTAATGTCGATGTGTATTATGTTTAAATGTCACATAATGTTGTATGTCAGAACTGCATAAAATAGATGCATACATGTACAGTTATGAAATAGTTAAGGGATCAACAATATTTCCCTACGATCTGATTGACCGACTACGCTGTAATGGGAATTGAAAATAATAACCTGGATCTGAACTACCGAAAATGTATATGAGTTCACGTGGAGTGTAAAAGTTGATTAGACATTGAAAACGATAATTTTAGTAATTGTTCCACTTCGTCTTTCAACTGCTCTCAACATATAAATTCACTACACACATCTCCAGTACCACTTAACATTGATTCACTGTTTCATGTGCGGATGACAAATCCTATTTTTGCGCACTGAGTTTGAGTTGTGCGTTTGGCATTATGATGCAATGGAAGCATGCCATTTCACCCCAGTTTATATTGGTGTTGCCTACTAAGCTGCATTTATGAGTTATGACTATGCATCTAATTCTTATACGTGCCGTATTTGTGAATCTCAATTACAATTTTCAAACCGCTTAAGCGAAGTGGCATATGCCATATGAAACCAGTACCGTGTCAGTGGCAGTGTACTGTGCCCAGGCCGTGGCCACGGCACTGCCACTGGCCTTGCCTAGGCTAAGCCTACAATAATCGGTGACATGTTGCAATCAAAAACTGTTTCACCAATTGCAACGTATGGTGTTTACTAAAGTAAACATTTATTTCTTCGTACAAACATCAGCGCAAGCAAGCACCAATTAAAATTTCATGGTAACAACGACAGAATCCGAATGGGAAATGGTGGCGCCACCACACGGTAAAAAAAACAACTAACAAATCACTCACCTAAATTAATTTGGCATATTAAATCGCTCGCCTAAATATGCCAGGATTTCAAATGTGAAGCCCTGCATTTGGCTATAGAAGTGATGGGGTTCCAGAGAAGGGATTATAAGAACGATCAGCCTTTGTGCAGCAACTGCAGAGTGGCTGGAAGCTTCAATAGAAGTTGAAATGGTGTTTTCGTGAACAGGTCTGCCGGGGGCAAAGTGTAATTTCAAACATTCCATCGGGTAACTTGGAAAGTGTGACTAGTCTTATGCTATAGTACATAGACGCACAGCCACTGTTCACCAAATTCTGACTGGGTCCTGTAGAAAATAATTTATTAGTTTTTCAATGAGTCTGACATGGGACGAGTAAAAAATCAAATTCGAATTGAAGGACCTTTAAATCGCATTACTTGTGACCGCAGCTGTTCTTGGCTACTTACGAGAATGAGTGTGTTTGGTTCTCGACGGCGTCAGTGCATTGACCAGAAGACGAGCCGTTTCCGATAACCTGCAACAATGACATAATGACACAGTGACACAGCCATGAGAGTGAGCACATCATCCAAGAATCAAGTTGATCAACAGCCAACCAACATACCCCTGACTCAACAGTGTTTGAACCTACTAAATGGTTTACAAATATATTCGTGCTACACCTGCATGAGGCTCCATTTTCACTAACTTATATGTTATTAACTCAAGACAATTTATAGGAGAGATCAATACCAAATACACAGAATAAATAATAATTCTAAAAACAAAACATAAGAAATTATGGCAATGGTCTTGGTAGAGGTTGAATATTACACTTGAGTGTAGCAAAAAAAGAAATGTACAACAATTTTCATTGATTATCTTATACACAGTTGGCTTAATCTTTATTGCTGTAGTATTTATCAACATAAATAATATAAAACGAGAAGTTGACAGACCAATCAATAATCCATTAAAAATTTTTTATTTCCCCATTAAATGTGGAGATGCATTGGTCGGTCTTTAATCAAAGTAAAGCAGTCTCTATATATGTTGTAAAAGTAGCAAATTTTAATTCATTGCCAAATCATGCATTTTTTATGCCATGCCCCATAAAATAGTAAACCAATGAAATTCATTGGTAAGTCCCTTTAATTATTAATGTGCAGCAACAAATCATAAAATTAAATGTTTTTTATTTTACTCCTTATTAGCAAAACATTTTTTTTTTCAAATTTAACCCAGTATATTAAATGTGTTCAAGAAAACAGCTTTTTAACAACACAGTTCAAGTGCATTGTTTTTTTGTATACACATTTGTAAATATTACCTTTGTGCACTTTATTCTAGCCAAGATTTAATTTCATCTATCTCGACATACTGAATCCTATCATCCAAATAACTTTTAATCAAATTTTGCGCAACAACCCGCAATCCATTATATTTGATAAGTGAATTTATTCTACATCTAAATGTATCATATCTTTTTATCACTATTGATCAACGCAACTGTTTCCCCAGTAATTTCATAACTAGTGACAAGACATTCATGTTAAACAAATATGTTAGTGATTAGCTTGCTGTACTTTCTACGTCGACTGGACAAACAAGCCGATAAAATGCTGTGTTAATACAATGGTTATTGTGCTGGGTACGGTTGGCCAACCCAACTGTTGCTTGGGTATGGTGGAGGCATAACCAAGTAGATCTTCAGCATTAGTACCATACCCTAGTATGATGCCATCATTACACTATTATATTACCCTTTCCACTAGCCACAGCTAGTCACAGCTCAGTACAGGATTATTATTTTGTGCAGGGTGGACGTTTATTAGCAGAAGCTTGCTGATCCACTGCCACGTTAGAGTTAGTACACAGATCTCTCAATGTATACCCATGTTAGTCAAGTGAGGCAACTAGTTAGTTTGATGGACAGTAAAACCAACTAAAGTGAGGGACCTATGGATATGTTGTATGTCGAGCTGTTTTAAGTTGTTCTTGATCAGCTACAATCTTGCCTGAAACCTTCTTCACTGTGCCAATACACCAAAAGAGGTTTGTTACATGGAAATCAATCAAGAATTTTCAAGCATCCCTCACAAAAAGAAGGTTTTACTGCAAACGAGACTATGATGCTCCAAAGTGCCATATCCAGACTGTGGAACGCCCCAGTCACAAACTGTGCAACGGTGACCAAGTGACACCCAAAACACCCCTTTACCTGACACCATGGCTTGTATAGGATTAATAATAACTGGATATGATAAATATGGAAATGAACGCTTTGCATGGAGTTGTGTACATGTAGCCTCATGGTCACCTCAATTGAAATATTGTTGGAAGTGAGATCGGATTGAGCTGCACTGCTGGGATATACACGCGTTGGTAGAAAGGTCGAACGGCTGAAATATCAAAGCAGATGACACAACACCATTAAACCAATTCCGTCCATGTCTCTTTAGAGAAGTGTCACTCACTAGTCAGAAAATGACTAATCATCATTCAGTTCATTGTACGTAGATCCTGTCCATAACCCCTTCGATAAATTTATGTTATTATTTATCATTCTTGATTGTTTTCATCACAAACCTCTTTCTAATATGATACTGACTAAAAACACCCTGATTATATCAATACAGCAAAACAAAATATCAAAAATGTCTACTAGAGGGAACTGATGTATGCATTTTTTTCCACTAGAGGGGATTGGTGTATGTACTTTATGTCCACTAGAGGGCAATGGTGTATGCACTTTGTGCCCACTAGAGGGCACTGATGTGTGCACTTTTTGTCCACTAGATGGCACTGATATATGAACGTTATGTTCACTAGAGGGCACTGGTGTATATGCACGCTATGTCCACTAGAGGGCACTGATGCATGCACTTGGTGGCTAAAGCACTGTGGTGCCAGAGCAACATATCTAGCTGTTACCATCACTGGTATTATATCATCTGAAAATACAAATTGCTTTGACACCTTATTATGTGGAAGAAAATAAACAACACCAACAGAAACACTGAAACAAAAAACCTGATGCTTCCTGGCAATTTGATTCATGCGTTATACTAAGAAATTTAAAAACCTATTATTTGTAAGATGCTTGTTCCTGGTGCCCTTTTCCAAGTGAGAAAGAAAGCTATTAGAAAACACATGTAGGTGTCAGCTGCTCTAAATTCAACCCATGTTATCTGGGAAAATGGCAGATCAAAATTCTGAAACATGCCAACTTCTATGGCAAATAAATATTTTACAGACTACAACACATTTTCAAAAACATGGTTTTATTGATGATATTATCTATTATTTACCATCACTTATTATTAACATTAGACTGCTTAGGTAAAGTATATAGCATTTTACTTAACTTAACACATGTTAATAGTTTTTACTCTTTATATAAAAAATATGTACATCTTTATAATAATTATGTATACTCTGAATAAGTGATATTCTCTCTTTGTTTTTGACATGTCTATTGCAGAGCTAGAAATTTGGAAGCCAATTAAAAAGTTGTGTACACCGCTGCACATGTACACCCAGTTGTGCAGCTTTGTACAACAAGTATGGGAGCTGCCATTTTACCATAAAATCACATTATATCATAAACTATATTTATTATAATATCTTGACTGCCCAAATGTGTCTTAATGAACAAAAATTTTTTTAAATATAAATTTGACCATCATCAAACTGCTGTCGATAATTCCCAATGCTTGTGAAGTGTGAACAGTGTGAAGTGTGAAGTTTATCAGACGGGGGTCAGATATTCACAGGTCACATGATGTACATATAATTAACCCCCGTAAAATATTTCAATTACATTCCCCAGCATGTAATATAAACATGATATTTGGACATTCAAATTAACGTTTAAATTTTTTTTAAATGTGGATAACTAAAACACATTTCATCAGTCAAGTTGTAAAAATACATCTATTTCATACCATATTACATGATGTTACGATATAAAAATAATCAGATGTTGTAACTTTAATACCAAGGCAATCTAATTGTGCTAGTCATTGGAGCTAGTATCACACGTGTGCAAAAAACACTGTGCATGCATGCATGCATGAAGAGTCAGACGTGCCAGGAAGCACCATTAATAACCACATATGTCAGACTAGTTCTTACCTTCTGTATGGAGAAGTATTCACTAAAGATGGTCTAGAGAAAACAAAATACAGGTTAGCCTTGCTGGCTTCCTGTCTCCATCAACCCATAATCACCCCACCCCGGTCTCCACCCCACACTTCTCTGAAAAGTCATCCAAAGCCTCCCCCCACCTATCCCAACTGTATGTCGCTCAAATATCCCTCCCACATTCCTCTAAGTGATCGACAATTTCAAACAACCCACTCTTCATAATTACTGACAATTTCAAACAACCTTTCAACGAAGGAACACACCTCTTTTACCTAAGCACCACTTCAAGGAAGGAACACACTTCTTTCACCTAGGCACTACTTCAAGGAAGGAACACACTTCTTTCACCTAGGCACTACTTCAAGGAAGGAACACACTTCTTTCACCTAGGCACTACTTCAAGGAAGGAACACACTTCTTTCACCTAAGCACCACTTCAAGGAAGGAACACACCTCTTTCACCTAGGCAACACTTCAAGGAAGGAACACACCTCTTTCATTTAGGCGTCACTTCAAGGAAGGAACACATTTCTTTCGCCTAGGCACCACTTCAAGGAAGGAACACACCTCTTTCACCTAGGTGTCACTTCAAGGAACACACCTCTTTCACCTAAGCACCACTTTAAGAAAGGAACACACTTCTTTCACTTAGGCACCACTTCAAGGAGGGAACACACCTCTTTCACCTAGGCATCACTTCAAGGAAGGAACACACTTCTTTCACTTAGGCACCACTTCAAGCAACCAAACCCTCTTAACCTTTTAATTCCTCACAATTAATTAAATAAAATGTACCAAACATTATTTGAACATAAATTGTTGCAATCACGAAAGACCATAATGTACACATCATGCAAGTTTCATGCATTAACTAACAACCATTCTGTACCCTAAAACAACACAGGATGCTGCTGAAAGAAATGCTTTTATCAAACTATTGATCAGATTAAAATGCCAACTAAGAAATCCACATGCCAAATAAGAGCTCTAGAGGACATTTTGAGAACTCACTTTTTCCGGGATGCCTGCTGAACAGCGGAAGCCGGATCTTTGTTGTCCTTTTCAAGTTCCTGGATCTCCTCCCGGAGATTCTTGAAGAGCGTCCGTTGCATACTGAAACAAGATTAACCATTACTGCATGCACTGCCTGCCAGGGAGCATCACTATGCTTCCTTATGCCAACAGGTGGCCACATTTGGCTGCATCATCGACACATATACACTTGCCATTCTTAAAGTCAATAATGCAGAGAGGTGAGTGGATTTTCATGATGTTTTTGAAGTTTTATGTAACTAAATTTTAGTGTTAGTACTGACAAATTTTAATAATTGTTTCAAAAACAACAATGCTAGTATTTTGTGGTTCATCCCACAAGCATTAGATGCAACAAGTCCATTAACACGTCCACAACGTTAGACTTGGTCAACCAACCTTTGATCATCCACTTGACAAATATGTTAACTTTAGCTAACATCTAAATGTGGCCATAGATGTAAAAACAAAATGGCCCTGACCTGTCAGCCAATAAGCAGCTGTGACAGTGCAGTAAATGAACGCATGTGTAGTGACTGCAGGAAGAACAAGTGATCTTTCTGTGAAGACAATTTTAAAGAGAATGCGAAACATCACCACAAATGGTTCTGACAGGTACTAGGAATGATTCCAGCATTCAGTAATTCTTTGTTTGTAAAACGTTATATCCAAATGTCTTCAGGGCACTAGTTTCATTGAATAAATTCTTCAGAATTACACATTAGATTTTTAGGATGGTTGCATATTTTTTCATTGAATCTTCCCCCAGTTAAAAGCTGTCCGTCAATTATATCCCACCAATTAAGGAATAACATTTAATTTAGGACAGTTCCTGCACTTAAATGCAAGTCCAGACAGAATGATAGTGGTGTCAAAGGCAAGGAAGTTTTGTCAGATCAGAAACAGGATATGTTTATAGTGTGACCTGGCTAGATTATTGCTGATATTGTAACTGCTACTGGCAGTATAACTGCTAGTGTAACAGCTGCTGTAGCTGTAGATGCAGCTGTCACTGTAGCTGCTACTGCTGCTGCTGCTGCGGATACGGCAAGTGCTGCCCTGGTTTCCTATGTCATTGCTGCTGCTGCTGGTGCTGATGTGTGGGCCATGGCTCGTGTAGATTGTGGCGCCGTATGTACTGGTCACCAAAGGAACATTGAGCGAACTTGAACTGCTACTATTAATAATACTGCCACCAGAAGTGTCATGCATCATGCCCTTTTCGACGTTTAGATCGGCATCGTTCTCGTACTTGTACACTGGGAATCGTTCTGTCGTGAATCGTTTCTTGATAATGCTGTTGGGGCAAAGCAGGAAAAAGTGCCGCCATGATGCACAGAGGTGGGAGACAGTCAAGGCATGCACCCTGCTCCCAACACATCACGCTGCACTGCTTTTCCCCCTCTCTCTCAACCTGCTCTTCTCGCAGCACTTACACATAGAGATCCAACTTTTGTGGAATTGAGAACTTGCTTGGCAGTGGCGCCACCCAGTGGCTAGCAATAACAATAGCATCACAAGATATTGGCCCTCTGTGTGTAAGCACTGCACTAACTAATGTCACATTAGTGGTGTCTTTAAAATGCCGCTATATGGCATCATGGGAAACATGAACATGACGAAGGAACACGTGCTGCAGTGTGATGGAAGGGAGCAGTTGCAAAGCATTAGTAACTACGTACACACAAAGAGGGCAGCACTGTCATCCACACTGACACAAATACTGTCAGTACAAATCTAACCACAACCAGAAATTTTTTTTTACAAGTGATGCAGTTTTTTTCAAAGAATTTTCAGGTGTGGCTAACAATGCTGCTATTAAAACTATAAGCATTATTACTATGATTATTGCTATGACTACAACTACATTTCCCCTAGTACACGTACAGGACACAGATCAGAGGGGGAGGGTAGGTGGGAAGGGTAGATGGGAGCGGTAGATGGGAGGGGCAGATGGGAAGGGTAGATGGGGAGGGTAGGTGGCTGGGGTAGATAGGAGGACTAGATAAGAGGGGTAGCTATGGGAAGAGCCCAGCAGTAGCAGATACTTCAAATGGTACTACTATTACTACTACTACTACTACATGTACCACACTACTACTTACTTACTTACTTACTTACTTATCCTCTTTGCACCCCAGTTGGTGTTATTACTATAATAACAAAACTACTGCACTACTACAGATATCTTGTTTCTGCCTTATGCGCCAATAAGCACAAAGAAGATTAAGTAAGTTAGTAAGTAAGTATATGGCTCACCAAAACTGCCTTGAGATAGACCCCCGAAGAGAAATGAAAACGTAGATGACCAATACAACATGAACATGAACATGAACTATGAGAAATGCATCTCAGCTGGGGTTGGGCTGCCAAACAAGCTGCAGACAGAAGTGGTGATGTCTTGTGTCTGCCTGGTGCGTCAGTAGGCACAAAAAGGATTAAGTTAGCAAATAACTACAGTCTACTACCAACACCGCCGCCGCCGCCGCCACCTCTGCTGCTGCAGCCTCCGCCGCCACTACTACTAAGTGTACTACTGTATAATACTACTACTATATTAATAATAATAATACTTTAATACTAATACTGCTACTACTTATACTGCTGATGTTATAACTACTACTACTGCTGCTGCTGCTGCTACTACTGCTACTGCTGCTGCTGCTGCTACTGCTACTACTGCTGCTGCTGCTGCTGCTGCTACTACTGCTACTACTGCTGCTGCTGCTGCTGTTACTGGTACTGCTGCTACTGCTACTGCTGCTGCTGCTACTGCTACTGCTGCTGCTGCTACTATAACTGCTACTGCTGCTGTTACTACTGCTGCTGCTACTGCTGCTGCTACTATAATGCTACTGCTACTGCTACTACTACATTATTTCAGCCAAGCATTGGAAGAGTAACCCACACCAGCAGGAACAAAGAATAACTAACACCATGACCACAAGCCTGTAGCCAGTCTTTCCCTGGCTGTCTATCTGCCCTGGCTTCAGTTTTATGGCAAGCCAATACAATGTCCTAGCAGACTGAACCACTTTTTTTTCAAGCTTTTACACTGAAGATCATTAGGTAATACACTGAAGACTGACCAAACTGTCCAACAACACAACTGCTTCAACAAAAACTAGACTACTAAAGACACCTGTCAGATGTAACAGTTTATCTGACAGTTCATTGTTCAGGTCTTGAGTCCATCATATGTTCTGTGAAAAATTATGTCCAAAGAAAATCGACAGGAAAGTAATTTTACTGTAAATACATATTATGCATAAAAATATGGGGAACATCCAATGCACAAAATAAACTCATGCATCCACTTTGAAAATACACATAGCACATAGCATACACATAGCACATAGCATACACATAGCAACATGGGTGATAAGTCACCATTAGCTTTGCTGTAAGAATGCAGTATTTTGAGTGAGGCCAATAAAGAAAGCAGAACTTGTTCTGTTTGCTATGCAAGCATCCAGACTCCACAGATTGTTTCTGTTTCCATGTAGCTTTTGTGTAGCTGAGGTTGTTGGACAAGCATGGTCAGCTGTGAAAAGAAGCGATACTCACGCAGCCCAGGAAAAGTCTCGGATAAGTGCTGTGAAAGGAACTAGTAGCAGCATAATCCAGAAGATGAGGCAGCCGAACACATACTTGTCCTGCAAGAAAGCAGATACATAACAGATCCCCGTCGCGGCATCCCCAGTCTCTTGCAAACAAACCCTGTCTGGGATGCACTGTTCCCAACCCTTTCTCTGTCACCATCCATCTATAACAATGCCGAATTCAACCTGTCCTTGTTTCAATTCCCTCCACTGAACGGTTTCAAACTCTCTCTGTTGTCACAGTTTGACTCTTCCTTTACATCTACCAACTGATTCAGTCACCTGAGGTCTTGGATGACCATCTAACAACTGATTCAGTCACCCCAGGTCTTCTGTGAGCATTTACCAACCCATTCAGTCACCCCAGGTTTTGTATGAACAGAAACCAACTCATTAAGTCACCCCATGTGTAATAGGAACAGTTAACAACTCATCCAGTCACCCCATGCCTTGTATGAACAGTTACCAACCCGTTCAGTCACCCCAGGTATAGAGCCACTGATTTTCCATTTAAAAAAGGCAAATTCTCTTTCAAAGAAATTTTTTTTCAAATGACTAATTTTCCATCTTAAATAAGCAAATTTAATTTGAAATGCATTTTAAAAAATCCACATTTTGTAAAAACACTGTAAAAGTATAATTATTTTGTAACAAATTACACCATGTTCACATATACTTTTGGCGAACTGCCCGACTGGTTGCCTGCCTTAAATAACCCTGGTGTGCAACCAGCTAATGAATCAACTGGCGGCAAAAAATGATAATTTTTCAGACCTACTGCGGAATGACAATTTGGGTTGCACGTTTTGTCAATCACATGCAAATAAGCATATGCCAAGTTTTATATCAATATAAAGAACATTATAAAACTGTTTCAGTGATATTAAACTAGCTTTATTTTTTGTCAAATGACATTTAAGATGAATGACATGTAATTTAAGATGAATGACATGTAATTTAAGATGAATGACATGTAATTTTTAATACCTGAGGTCTGTAGATGCTAAACCAATTGCAGACGCATGTGGTGCTTAAAAGGTATGTATGATGGCCACGTGCCATGTTTAGTTTGGCTTCAAGCTTTTATGTGGTGTGGAATAAAGGCTGTGGATTTTTAATGTGTTTTTATACAAATTGGGATTTCTGCTTGAGAAGTAAAATTACGTTTCAAACCATCAATTCCGATTATGCAATTTTTTTTCCAATCATAATTTTTTGTGAAAAAGGTGAATTACGTTTCAATGAACTGATTCATGAGTTCTGTCTGTAATCGTGGAAAATCAGTGGCCCTACATGTCTTGTATAAACAGTTACATACTTATTCAGTCACCCCAGGTCTTGTATGAACAATTACCAATTCACTCAGTCACCAGGTCTTCTATGAACAATTACCAACTCATTCAGTCACCCCAGGTCTTGTATGAACAATTACCAACTCATTCAGTTGCCCCGGGTCTTGTATGAACAGGTACCAACTCATTTAGTTGCCCCAGATCTTGTATGAGCAGTTACCAACTCACTCAGTCAACCCAGGTCTTGTATGAACAATTACCAACTCGACCCCAGGTCTTGTTCGAACAGCTACCAACTCATTCAACCACCCCAGGCCTTGTATGAACAATTATCAACTAATCCAGTCAAACCAGGTCTTGTACGAACAGTTACTAACTCATTCAGTCATCCCAGATCTTGTAAGAACAGTTACCAACTCATTCAGTCATCTCAGATCTTGTATGAACAATTACCCACTCATCCAGTCACCCCAGGTCTTGTATGAACAGTTACTAACTCGTTCTGTCACCCCAGGTCTTGTACAAACAGTTAACAACTCATCCAGTCAACCCAGGTCTTGTACGAACAGTTACCAACTCATCTGGTCACCCCAGGTCTTGAATGAACAGTTACCAACTCATTCTGTCACCCCAGATGTTGTATGAACAATTACCAACTCATCCAGTCACCATAGGTCTTGTATGAACAATTACCAACTCATTCAGTCACCCCAGGTCTTGTATGAACAGTTACCAACTCGTACACTCACAGTTGTATGACCATTTACCAATTCATTCTGTCACGTTGTCTACAATTTATATTTTCTAAACCATGTCACCCCTTATTAAATAAAAATTTGCTGACACCCATGTTTTGCAAGGACAATTCAAAGTCCTCTTTGCGTGGAACTAACATTTGTCAATATAAATGTGACCCACTGGTCATATTCTTCCCGATCTATTCAATAAATTTAGAACCATTCCAATTTTGCTAGTGTCTGGCTGAACGGGTTGGCAGCAGGCATTGTCCCAATGAAAAGAAATATCCTCGCAACACACAGAGGGAATACAAACAGAAAACAATAAGAACACCTTATCTATTTTACTAACCTGTGCACTGAATGACAGAAAGCTATCTTCAAATGATTCTCTTAACAACTCTACTTCATGCTCCAAATCCCAGTTAGCAGGTGATTTTACGACTAGCTGGTGGTATAGAAAAATACCAGCCAGCTCTCAGCCTTCTGCTTGAGTAGACCAATGTAATTGGGCTATCCAAGTGGAATACATTTTGACACCTCACTAATTACATTGCATGTAAAATTAACATTACATGTAAAGCCTTGCAACATTGGATACGGGTAATCATTGCATAAGTAAAATTGATAGGCATGTTTGGCTTCGGAATAAAAGTTCATAGTCTACAAATCTGCCCTGTTAACATTATGTATCAAACTGAAGCAATGTGCCTTTTTCATAATAAACTTGACATATTTAGTACCTGTACACTATATACATCACATGATTGAAATATACGTATTCCCATGCAAAATTGTGCATCCTATCCATTACCAAACTGCTGATAACTGAGTGCTCAGTTCAAACAGCTGCTCACCAAAATACTGTTCACATTGACATGTTATTTTGCATTTAAAGGTAATAGAAGCATCATGGGTGTTGGCTCATTTAATAAAATCTCATACATGTACTCATTTACATAAGGCCAACAAAAAAGTCCTGATTTCTCCTCAGTGACAAGTTACAGAATTTTGTAGTTTTCGGAAAACCGTTTTGTCTTGCCAACTACACTACTGTGGAATGTACAAAACGCCTGTTCGGACCATTGAGTGCTTACAATAGAAAATATTATTTACACATTAAGGAAAGTATCTTGTTAATCAAATAAATACAGTATAGCAGTGAAGAAACATGATGCCAGTCACTACATAAGGTTGTGTCAAATGTCCCTCGGCTACGGTTAAAGATACACTCACACAATTGACTGATGCAAATTGCGTAACACAAAGACCAGAAATCAGAACTAATTGGGCCTAATAAAATTCCACAGGCATTGTTTAACTAAACATATTATTGCTTATCATATACAGTGCACACAGGGGTAACATCACATGTTGTTTATACAACATAGAGCATTTTCATTGAAAAACTTCATCGTTCATCAGCGAACTCAATTTCGAGTAGGACTTTCATTGTATACGATAATTTTACATTGGTTATTGGCATTACAATATAAAAAAGTTAAACACTTTCATAGCAGCCTATTAATATTAGAATGTTCAGAATGACAGTCGACTTATGCAGGTGCATTTATGCGACATGAAGCTGGTACGCGCTGCAACTGTATAATATAATCCTGACTGATTCTAATTTTGCTACTGTTCAAGATTTGGGTTTGTTATTAAAATAATCTTATCGTTAAACCATTACTAAACTGCCTATGGGAACCACGGCTAGAAATTATATTTGACGACAAATGTGCATTGTACATGATGAAACGAGGTTATATGTGTGCATGTGTGCGTGCGTGCGTGCGTGCGTGCGTGCGCGTGAATGCTTACCATTCCAACCATGACGGACGCAATGTTGAAGGTTGGCCACATGTGAGAGTAGATGGCCAGGAAGAGGAACCAGCACGCGATGCTTCCCCAGATTGACAAATGCGTTAACTGCAGCAAGAACATGACCTCTGTACAATTCAACGATCTGCATTGTACGTTTGCAGTTATTGTTACACATTTATAATGAATGCATTGTGTATCAGAGTAAGTGAAACTTGCTCAGATGCAAAAAAAGTAAAATAAGGTAGATGAATTAAATCCGTTAAATAGGTAAATAAATAAAAGATCTTGGTCATAAAAAGTTGTTTTTGCTGTCTACATTAATGTTTTGAAAGGCACACGAAAAGGTAGGACTTCAACACTGCCTATTTTTTATAAATAATAATTGATTGTATTTTTTATTTATTTATAATCTGAAGCATCATCTTGTGTCCCATTAATGTTATTCTTGATACTTTCTACGTATTTGTATGTATAGTGGATTTTAAATAAGGTTATTGAAACATTGAAAGAAGTTAATTACATTGAAAGAAGAAAATTATATCATCATTCAATTCCCAACTTGGTGACCATTTTAGTGGATGACATAAAGGAACTTGTATGAATGGTGCATAAATACTCACTATTGTCCACGCGGACGTCTCAATGCCCGCCTTCACACAAACTGTCACAACGACATACTGAAAGCAAAGAAGACATGATCAACAATCATAGTGCCCTCGCGGGCTTAGTGGATGGGGCATGCAGGGTGCCACAGCACCATCACTATCCCTTCCTAAACAGCTACATTGGCTTCTGGTTACCCACTGAATCAGCATTAAACTGTCCCCTCTTACATATCGTGGTTTATTTACGCAACAGCTAGTCTCCTGCATCTTTTAGTTTCAAATATCCCCAGACAGCTCAGAGCATCTATCTCACATGAACTTTTTGTTCCTAAGACTAAGCTTACTCTGGAGCTGTGCACAAAATCTGGAACGAACTCCCGATGTCAATTTAAAATCATCTGAAACTATAACTATCTCCTACAAAAACTCAACATATTTGATTGGAAAATGCTTTTCCACCTTAAATCCTCGGTGGTCCATCGATATGATGACTTTTGTGCATCCCTGTTCATGATATGATGCTTAATGATTCAGGTTTGTTGCCCATCTGGGTTTGGGTTCCTGTGGATTTAGTCACTATAGAAGTTTTATTATTATAAGAAATCACAAACGTGACAAGTACATAGAAGTTTTACTGTTATTATAATAAATCACAAACATGACAAGTACATGCAGAATGTGACACAGAGATATAATGTTGGATGAAACAGATGTCAAACATGTAACAGGTGAACAAACCATTATAAGATACTAGGTCCGAGCTATCTCAACAATTCATTATTCCATCACAAATCAGGTTCACTGACGAGTGTGTCAATAACAACATAATGAACCCTTTAAATATCACAAAGTTTGATGAGAACAGAGTACGACTACTTAGAATACTGACATTAGACACCAAGAAGATTTGCCCATGTTGACAAACACTTACTGTATACACCATATTTCCTAGAAAAAGATAATCTCCAACTTTTCCATTTTTGAAGGCAACATCTGAAACAAGCAAAGTGACACGTTTGTATGTAGAATCAGTCTGCAGTATGACAGTTACATTAGATAATGTGCTCACACATTGTATAATGCAGTATGTGTTGTAGTAAGTAACCTGCCCTGTTTGGCTAAGTTTTACACAATAATTACACAACACCACAGTATGTGTTGTAGTAAGTGACCTGCCCTGTTTGGCTAACAGTTTTACACAATAATTACACAACACCACAGTATGTGTTGTAGTAAGTGACCTGCCCTGTTTGGCTAACAGTTTTACACAATAATTACACAATACCACAGTATGTGTTGTAGTAAGTGACTTGCCCTGTTTGGCTAACAGTTTTACACAATAATTACACAACACCACAGTATGTGTTGTAGTAAGTGACCTGCACTGTTTGGCTAACAGTTTTACACAATAATTACACAACACCACAGTATGTGTTGTAGTAAGTGACCTGCACTGTTTGGCTAAGTTTTACACAGTAATTACACAACACCACAGTATGTGTTGTAGTAAGTGACCTGCACTGTTTGGCTAACAGTTTTACACAATAATTACACAACACCACAGGATGTGTTGTAGTAAGTGACCTGCATTGTTTGGCTAACAGTTTCATTCAACTTTGTCCTCATTCATGGTATTTGGCAGAATTAACTGAGCCACGTCTTGCATGCTTCTGCCATGACTGATGTGGCTGAGTGAGTCCACGACAGGCTACACATTTACCCCCTGTGTGGGATCTTTTACTTCCCCTGGGATAAACACCAGGTAGAAGGGACCAATGGTTTTTAGCGTGTCTTCCAAAAGACACAGGAAAAGTGGAATGAACGAAATTGCAAAAGTTTTGAAACGGCAGCTAGGAGGTGGACTAGAACTCCAGTTCTCTCAATCGACAGTCTGGTGCTCTAACTGCCAAGCTATCGCGCCCCACTTGGTAACAGTAAATGTGTGTCTTATACAACCTACCATGACTCAGAGCAAGCACAGGCATCCAGAAGAGGATGATGGAATGGTAGACCGCATTAGTAATCCACAGCCAGAAGATCTGAAAACCATTTGCAAGATATCCATAGCAGGTTCACTTATTTCTGTATATCATGGATTAAGCAGTGTTATATGAAGCAGCTGATCGTGTTCTGCTGTTGAGATGGTGTAGATGGTATTTTCCAATGTCTACTGTTTGTGGAATTCTCTAAGGGTTTGTCTTTGGGGTTTAAACATTTCTTGATATTATTTACTACAGACTGAATAACCAGGCCCTTTGACGCATAAATAAACCTAGATAATGAATGTGTGAAAATATTTTACATAAATAAGCCAATCTGAGGAAATGTAAACATGAGCAAGCTCTTGCCTTCACATTGAACAGCTCTGACTTCTGAGATACTCCGTAGAGTTGAGGAAACCGCAGCAAGTTCTGAACGGTGCAGTGTCGGTCAAACAAACCAAGCGCCAAGGGAGGAGCGGCTGTGAAGATCTGGAAACAAGAAACAGGCCTTTATTGATGCTTTATGACAACATACAAAGCTATTTTATAGCAAGAACACAGTTACATTTATTTGTGCTTAAGACAAAACACAGGGTTACTCATTTGATGCCGGCGCCAATTTAAATTAATGTCACCTGGATTACAATAAGTCTATGAAGTTAGCTATCCTTCGGGAAATCCTAATAGTTTTAAGTTCTGCAATTTCAAACATGTTGTTCATATGGCACTGTTTTAGTCATATTCCTCAATGAAGGATATTCAAAAACAAGGAAGAATTGCAGTTTATGATCAAAGTGTGGCATGGAATAATTCCTTGAAATAAATTGACTGAAGATTATATAAGACGGAAATCCCAAGGTTGTTTACTTACAACATTGTAGAGGCCAATTGTCCATCGCTCAAAGACAATCTGGCCAGACCAGCCACTGACCACAGCAAACCAGAACTGAAATATTAAAACCAGCATGAATACAAAATATCTACATTGATATCATCCTTACATGTTTCAGGTTAAACACGCAATCAGAATTCCCTGTCTGTATGCAGGTGACAACATATCATTAACTAACCTCGATTATGCAGGCTCGATGCTGTGGCGCCGATGCAATTCGAATTAACTTTAAACTTTGATTATATTGACACAATTGTCTGAATGAAAAGTTAAATAAAAATCAAATGTTTAGTGTAATATCTTGATAATGATGCCGATTAGCTGCTGGCGCTTCACAGGAATGCCTACACAAAATGGAGTGGTGACAGTATGTAACAACGAGACCACGCCTCTGCATCTAGACTCTCTTCTCGGTGAATTCACAAAGCCGAACAAGAGTCAGATAAGCTAGACTATCATTAACACCCATAACATTATATTCAACTCGCAAGCAATGTAAACATAGCTTTTGTCTCAAAACATTAAAATTAATTAAAAAGATAATGGTCAAAGTATATTTTTCAAATGTAGTTAATTCAACACATTTAGGCCCACAACATGTTAGAACAGATGTAGTTTATACTATATAATAACATAACATGATTTTATATTAAAGACTTCAAATCTCAACACAACATGAGACGGATGAAGCCTGAACTTGCCAAAATAAACATGCATACAAACCTCAATAACACATGCTAGGATGGGTGAACCCTAGTCTGCCTGAGACAGTGTGCCATACAAACCTCAATGACATAGAGACAGATGTTCTTGTAGAACGAGTAGAGGATAAGCTTCGTCACCCGATTGTAATTCCATGCCCCATGCACCAGCAACAACTTGGTGAGAAAGCGGAACTGAAAAATAGCACAAACTGTGGTCAGAGTCGACTGGCATTCCTTTTCAACAAGATTTAACAAGACTGCCATGCAAAACAAAAATCCCAGATGGCAAGTGGACAAGGAAGGCATTGGCTTATCGAGAGCTCAAAGTTTATTCATCTATGACTAACCTGCCCTCTTAAGATATTTGTAAATTTTGATTTTAAACATATTCACGCCGCTAGCATTTACATAATCAGTAGATCATTTGTTCCATTCATTTATTATCCTCTGTGAGAATGAGTACTTTCTGATATCCAATCTACACTGTTCCTTCACTAGTGCTACTTTGTTCTCTAGTTTTTAAAATACTTCTAACAATATTTTCATAGCAATTCTTTAAATACTAAATAACACTTTAAAGGATTTAACAGCTGTTACATTGCCATACCCAGCAAGCATTTCAGTGTCTGACTACACTATGAATTGTGCAATTTGTATGGCTACTTTCAAAACGGCCAATATTTCAATCTTTAAAATAGTGTATTATTATTATTACTACAATGATATGGTGGACGTTACCTGTGAGATGGCATAGTCGGAGGCACAAGCTGCCTGTAGGCCTTCCACACCTGAGATTCCGATGCCAACATGTGCTGCCTACAACAAATACTTATTTCCTGTATCCGTGACGATCATGATGCTTACTGCATAATCAGAGCAAGGTTTCGGCAGAAGCTAATGAAGTGCCCATGTGGGTTCTTAGTTGGAGAGCATTGGCTCTCTGTATCCACGACAGGTTTTTCCATTTCCTTGTTTGGGACATTTTACTAGGATAGACGCCAGGTAGAAGGCACAAATGGCTTTTATTGTCTCTTCCGAAAGACATGGGCAAAGTGAGGTGAATGAAATTGCCCAAGTTTCAATACGGCAGCAGGTGGATTCGAACTGTGGTCCTCTCGACTGACAGTCCAGCTACAGCATCCCATACAATACATCTACACAGCAGACATAGCAAATCTTTCTCAATTTTAAAGCTACAAAGTCTGATAATTTGTTTACCATAAAATCATCATGTTATATAGTATAAACAATAACTATTTGGTTAAAAAAATTAATTTTTTTAATATGATCTCACAGTTTTCTCTTTATGAATATCAACCTTGCTTGTTCATTACATTGATGAACAATTGTTAAAAATTTCCAATAACTGACAAAATTTATTGGGGTCAGGGTTCATGGAATCACATATAATTAACACACATAAATTATGTTAATTTAACTTGCAAAGTAAACATACTATTTACACTGAAACATTCAAATTAAACAGATAACGGTCAAAGTATATTTTAATAATGTAGTTCATCAAAAGACATTTCGGTGATCAAGACGTTACATGATATGGTTTATACTATGTAGTTTGATTTTATGATAAACAAAATCAGACGTTGTACCTTTAACTTTGACTTGCTCAATTTCAGTGCGAGCAGTTTACCTGAATCATTCCAACGTCGTTGGCGCCATCACCAATGGCCAGGGTGGTAGCCTTCACATTATCCTTCACCAGTTCGACTAACTCTGCCTTCTGAAGCGGCGACACACTGCAACATCAATGCTCACGTACAACGACGATAATGATCGACTACCATTAGTTACTTCTATCTAGCAGATGTCGGTCAACTTCATGATTATGATACAAGACAAAGAAGGAATGTTTTATTTGCAAGATTTAGAAACATTTCTGGAGCAGCAATGACCAGTCTCAGGGCCAAATACGCAGTTATCTACCTGAAAATAAAAAAACATTTATTTCCATAACATTAGCATTTTTTATTTCTGATTTTATGTTTTCAATTATGCAAAGATAAATCTGTAAGCATATCTGATTTTCAGAAAATGCAAAAAACTGCAGTTGCTGTAAATAATTTTTTTTATAAAAAAAATATTTTAAGTATTCATACGCGAATATGTTCAAAGTGTTCATATTTGAATACTTTCAGAAATATATTTGAATATTTTCTTAATTTCCAAATTTGTACTTGAATACTTATAACATTATTAATATTTGAATAATATTAAAAAATTAGCAATGTATCATATTCAAATACTTTTGAAAGCATCAATATTTGAATACATTTCAAAGTATTTCACCAAGACTGCCACTGCCACTCAAGCTGACAATATCTAGGGAATCACAACAAACAACCTAAATTACAGAAGGATTTCAAGATATTTACGTGTGTTTTAAAATTTTTAAATAAAAAATGTAAAGTTCCTATGCTAAAGCTGTATATATACTGTCACCAAAAATGTGGCAAGATAACTGGAATGTCGTGTCGCCTGACTGAGTCAGATGCCTGCATCTGTCACCTACCGGCAGCAGATAACGGCTTGACAGTTGACAGCGAATTGGGTGAAGTCTTGCCGGCAGTCGTATGACAACGCATAGTTTAACGTCTACAAACAGAGACATGGTGGTCGATAACAACATGAGACCCTACCCAGTGGTCATTGAACACTGACCACAGAAATTGTGGCTGTAACTGCATTAATCAAAATAATAATTGAGCATGCCAACACTGCAGTGAATAGACAATATTCACAACATGTACGACACCTATTGGCTAATAATAAAACTATAGTTGCAGGTCATCATAAAAACCAGTGCTGACGCACACATGTTTGTGACGTCAATGCGATGTTTTTTTACGTCATTGCAATATGTTTGTGATGTCACTGAAACTGGTAGATTTCGAAATTGGTCTTACTAATATTCTATCATTTTAATTATAATTTCCGAGAGGGATTATTTTAGTTAAATTGTAAATGCTAATGCAGTCAGTTTTATTATCTTGTTACACCAAAGACAATATTCACAACACGTACGACAACTATCGGCTAAGAATACAACCATGTTTGCGGGTCGTCACAAAATCTAGTGCGCATACAATGTGAATATTATCTATTATACAGTTATTGCTGTGTATTCAGAGACATCTTTAGAACTCACATGTCCATCTATGACCAGCGCTGTTGCACTGTCACGCTTCGTCTGCTGCTGTTTCTTGAGTTCTTCTCGCGTTTCCTGCAGGCAATAGCACATAAATCAGATGTGCATGGGGAATGCGTGCCACTTAATCATACACGTCTCAATGAACTCCTCATGAAATTCTGCATCAAACTTGTTCATATTTAATCATAAATATGTTATTCAGGTTCAAATTCAGTCACAAATATGGCTGTATCAACTTCCACACTTTGTCACATCACAAATTGCTTTGACAGTTTTCCACTTAAATATATTTAAGTAAAAATTTCCGTTTAATTAGTTTAATATAACAACCAAAATGCTGGTCTAATTTGGTTGTTATAGCATATTTAACACAAAATAGATGCTGGTTTAATAAACAATGCAAACCTTGTAAAACATGCAATTTATACTTGCTATGACAATAAATGGCCCAAAAACACTCACATCCAAACTGTCTGTGTTTAGTATGACTATTTCCATGCCTTGCTTTAGGAGTTTACTTGAAAAACCTGCAAGCAAACGATGAACAAATATTGTCATAAAACTTCTTGACTAAGGCTTTTGGTTCGAGCCATTATCTGGTAGCACAATTACTATATGTTTGAAAAAAATAAAGTATTATGACTCCTTCCTGGGGTCGTAAATAAACCCTGAAAGTTTGGCATAAGACATGGCTCAGTCATGCATCGCTGCAGTGAATAAAATAAAATGACAATAGCTGGTTTATAGTAAGATTATAGACATCTTTTGAAACTGACCTATATTGATAGCTGTCTCCTGTTTGTCTCCCGTCAGCACCCAGATCTTGATGCCGGCCCGTGCCAGTCTGTCGATGCTCTCTGGAACCCCCTGTAACAATAACCATCCTATAGACATGATCACTTACCACCCCACCAACAGGAGTCAAGCTACAGTTACATGCACGTCCACCTGTGTTATACTTCCACCTACAATATAGCCAATTTCAGTGATTTTATTTGCCAAGGAGTGAATGTATTCACATTGATATGTTTGACATCAAAGGTGCCAAGAGTATTTCTTCTTAGGCTCAAACAAAACTGAGTGTGTATGAAAAACTTGCACACAATGCTGATCCGATGTCTGAACAGATCTGAAGATGTGTAAGGATTTTGGTGGTGACATTTCCAAAACACTGGTAGGTGTATAATGTTGAGTGAAACTAGTTTTGATGGAAAGAACATTTACAAGAGGATTAAAAAAGTTGCAAACTTGTTCAGCATATTGGTAGCACACTAACTGCGGACGGCATGAAGTTTTAGAATTGTTGATGGTCTTGTTTGTTTACAATCACACAAATGATCAACATGGCCATCAATGGTTAAATGAACTGTCTGAACCCAATACAGCCACTGCCAATATAATGGTTCTTGCTCTGACACTGTTGTTTATATGCACATGAATGTTTTTCAAGTCAACTTAGTTGATACCCAAGATAATAAACAATATGAACGCAAAATGTTCCACTTTGATTTTTTCTAAAAAGTCTCTGAGGTGTCACCCATTAAAACCCATGACAGATAAGGACACATGATAAGACCTGAAAACTCACCTCCTGTAGTTTATCCTCTATAGCTGTGGCACCCAAGAGTATGAGATCCTGTCAAACAGAATGGGTAAACCATTAGAATTATAATGCATCTCACACAACACTGCACAGCTACAGTGCTGGTGAGAAGAGCACAGGGACAGAAATAGTAAAGAAGGATGAGACAGAAAAGGGAAAAGAAAAGGAAACATACACACGCACGCCCACACATGCAAGCACGCATGCACGCACAGTTACAGTGAGTATCGGTACTGTGACACAAGCATGGTTACCTTTTCAATAGCCTCTGCGACTTCAGCGACTTTCTTCTCGCGGTCTACGATCATGGTGCTGGCTCTGTGGAACTCCTCGTTCCATTGATTGTAGGACGCCTCGCTGAGGTCGGCCACGGCAATACACAGTGTGCGCAAGCCTGGAAAACACCATCCTTGTTGGCAATTAGAAAGCTTAGACCTGAACTACACATATAGCCATGCACTAGATAGAGTGCTTTAAATACACTCAATCTCAATAATAAAAAGCAGTGCAACAGTACAGTTGCACACAATGCAATTTCACATTGTTCCAACTCTTCTCATTCCACTATTGCTATTAGAAACATTTGTCAAAGGTCTACAACAAGAAGACTGAAACAGATATTGTATAGATAGTTTCACACTTTTTCACATATGTACTTTATACACATTAAGCACCAATAAGGTAACAAATATAGCCACGTTTCACCTGTCTTAAAAAATGTTCTGGCAGGAGACAGAAAAATGCATGTAATGAGTATTCTAGTTGACACTTCGCATGCCTGCACATGTGTACAACCAATGTCTATTTACCGAGTGTAGCAAACTCCTCAAGATGACCCAATGTGACAGCCTTGAATGTAGAGTTTGGTGACAGGCGCTCGCAGATGACACTGTCCTGAGGACAGATCCAGGCATTCACATATATCTGACAGACAATACTAGCTGTTCATGAAAGCAAATATATACAAATAAAAAAATAATAAATCAATAGATAAATGTTTGGCATATATGTGGTGTGGTGAGTGTGTGTGTGAGTGTGTGGTGTGTGTGTGGTGTGTGTGTGGTGTGTGTGTGTGTGGTGTGTGTGTGGGGTGTGTGTGTGACATGTGTGTGGCATGTGTGTTTAGTGTGTGTGTGTGGTGTGTGTGTGTGTGTGTGTGTGCTTGTGTACACACACACAAATTGTCACAGCTTTTTACATCATGGAATTTAACATTGACCACTGAGGTATTAAATACTAATTCTTGGGCTAGCATAGGAGTTCTTCCATGACACTTTACACATTAACCCGTGTGGGATATTTGACTTCTCCTGGCAAAGACACCAGGTAGAAGGGACCTACAGCTTTTAGTGTTTCATCCAAACGACACCAGGTAGAAGGGACCTACAGCCTTTAGTGTTTCATCCAAAAGACACCAGGTAGAAGAGACCTACAGCCTTTAGTGTTTCATCCAAAAGACTCCAGGTAGAAGGGACCTACAGCTTTTAGTGTTTCATCCAAAAGACACCAGGTAGAAGGGACCTACAGCCTTTAGTGTTTCATCCAAAAGACACCAGGCAGAAGGGACCTACAGCCTTTAGTGTTTCATCCAAAAGACACCAGGTAGAAGAGACCTACAGCCTTTAGTGTTTCATCCAAAAGACACCAGGTAGAAGGGACCTACAGCCTTTAGTGTTTCATCCAAAAGACACCAGGTAGAAGAGACCTACAGCCTTTAGTGTTTTATCCAAAAGACACCAGGTAGAAGGGACCTACAGCTTTTAGTGTTTCATCCAAAAGACACCAGGTAGAAGGGACCTACAGCCTTTAGTGTTTCACCCAAAAGACACCAGGTAGTTAGAACAGACCTACAGCTTTTAGTGTTTCATCCAAAAGACACCAGAAAGAAAGGTCCTACAGCTTTTAGTGTTTCATTGAAAAGACACCAGGTAGAACGGACCTACAGCTTTTAGTGTTTCATCCAATAAGACACCAGGTAGAACGGACCTACAGCTTTTAGTGTTTCACCGAAGACACCAGGTAGAAGGGACCTACAGCTTTTAGTGTTTCATTGAAAAGACACCAGGTAGAACGGACCTACAGCTTTTAGTGTTTCATCCAATAAGACACCAGGTAGAACGGACCTACAGCTTTTAGTGTTTCACCGAAGACACCAGGTAGAAGGGACCTACAGCTTTTAGTGTTTCATCCAAAAGACACAAGGAAAGTGGAATTAGTGAATTGCCCAAAAATTTCGAAACAGCTGCAGATAGACTCGAACCGCGGTTCTCTCGACTGACAGTCTGACACTCTAACCACTGAGCCACTGCGCCCCATTCAACACTGACTACCCGTTTACTCTATTAATATCGACTCTCTGGGTAATCATCGACGAGGGTAGCTGACCTGGCGATGTACTTACAGCTCCTTTTACCATCAGCAGCAGTTTCCCAGCCGGGGTACGAACGACAACCGACATCCGCTTGCGTGTGCTGGTAAACTCAATCACATTGAGAATTTCGTATTTCTCACTGACGTCATTCTGAAACAGGTTTTGAACATCCAAGAATTCAGGACTTATTTTCTGGTAACAACTGACAGTACATTCTTATGCCCACTACTTAACCCTCATCCCAATTCACTAGACAAGGGGAGGTCGTTGTGGCCTGTAGACAGAGGTCAGTAAAGAGAATGTTTTAGGATTTTCCAAGGTTAATTGACATGTGTTTATTTGGGGTTTCACATAATTAAAATGTCCCAATTCTCTTAATTTTTCAATCTCAGCATACATGTAAATTAACAATGCTATACTTCATGTTTGAATCTTTATTACTGCAGTATATGTACCATCAGAAATTGTACAAGATGAGAATCAACAGGCCAATAAATCATGTGACAACAAATATTGAATTTCGCCTTTAAAGGTGAAGATTTATTCTTCAGTCTTTTAATGCAGCGGTCTCTATATATGTCGTCAAACTGACATTTTATTTCATCGCCAAATCATGTATTTTCTAAAACATTAAGACATGAAAAATAATACTAGAAATATGTTTTTCATGGATATCGCCAAATCAAGTATTTTCTAAAACATTAAGACATGAAAGATCACACTAGAAACATGTTTTTCATGGATATCAGTTTTAAACAACAAAGATTTTATCAATACAATGCAATATTTATAAAACAATGAATCAGTTAAACAATGAAAAAATTCACTGTACATTCCTTTAAGAGAATGAAGTAAGTGGGACTTACAACGGAGATGATGACATGGTCAGGCGTGCGTGTGTGGAACACGAAGCCATACTTCTTTGCTCCGAGCACCAGCGCCTGTTCATCTGTTACAGTAACGACTCGGTACAGTCCCCATCTCATCTCACTGACCAACCACATTTTATTTCACAATTTAACATATGACATTACTAAACTGTACTAACCAATGATGTTATCATTGAGTAAACATACTGCTTATTATCACTGGTGAACTAATATTAAAAAATTTTGTGGAGCTTTATATGTAGTGAAAATGAGAATATTGGTAAGTGAATGGATAGATCCCAAAGCAACTTTTTCAGTTTACTTCTTTAATAAATGCACATCAACATATCTTTTATTTTACATAAGTAAAAAAATTATGACAGTCACTTTAGTCATCAATAAAAATACTGTCAATCTGTATGCACACTAGGATAAAAAAATCTTCCTGAGCATAACATAAAATACACCTTCCAAGTATTTTGTTTCACATCAAAACATTACTTGGAATATATCCATTTGTATCAATTCTTTTTTAATGTAATAAAAACTGCACAACAAAACCCTGACTCAGATTTCTGTTGTGACTTAAGCTTTATGTACTGAATTAAATCTTCTCATTATTAAAAAATAACTTGAGCTGAGACAAGCCCAGTTGAATGGAGGAATTCTTAAGATATTTTCCACCGAGATAACATTTTCAGACGGAGGGTTTCTGGTCATTTATAAATATTTAGCAACTGCTTCCACAACAACACATGTGACAGTTACGTGTTGCTAAGTAAGGCCTACCTGGGCTAGACGCCTGGTAGGTGATAGAGTTGGGGTCGGTCGGGTCTCCTTCAGGTACAACTGTATGACAGACGGCCAGCACCACCATGAACTGATGGATCATGTTGGCCTGTTCCTGTTTCACCACCAGAGGGGGTTAAATACAGTCAGGTTGATACAGGCACTGGGGCTAAAGGTAGTCTTATTTTTTATCGTAAATTTATGTCATATAGTAATAGTTTCAACACTTTGACTGCCTAAATGTGTTTTAATGAACCAATAATATAATTTGAACATCTAATTTGAATGCATCACCCCGAATGTTACGTTTACAAGGCAAGGTCAATATTCATAAACAGATAATAGTTGAAATATAATAACAAATTGTGGTTCGATAAAACGCATTTGGGTGGTGATGATGTTAAAATAGATATGAGCTGGCATGTTGTAGTTGATACTAGTTTGGACAGCAGCTAATGAAGCAACCGTATGGGTTTTTGTAGATCGAGACCATTGGCTCCGTGAGTCCACATCAGTTTTATACCATTTCCTGCATGGGACCTTTTAGTTTACTTCCTCTCCCACAGCGTAACAGGGTAGAAGGGACTTGGGACTCTCAGTGCCTCATCAAAAAAACACTAGCAAAAATAACAAGTCAAAATTCTAGATTTCGGGCAGGATATAACCCATGAAAGACCTAACGGAAGATTGTGAAGCGGAACTTGTAAACTCACATCACTGGTCTTCAGCTCTTTCATCAGCTTACTGTCCTCCTCATCCTCCTCCCTGCACAAAGGCATCAACGGATGATGACAGGCAGTAGCTTACCAGCAACATCAATGTCACTGCCACTGGTAATCTTCTTACAGGCAATGTACGAGGATTTTTATTGGTTAACTGAATGTCTGTATAACATTACGACACTGAATTTATAAGTATTTATAACAAAAATAATATTCTAACAAAACCTGTTACAACTGTGATGTTTCATCTAATATTTAAAAAAATACACGATTTGGCAATTAAATAAAATATGCTAGTTTTATATTAGTGAACCACAATATATATATATATATATATATATATATATATATACATATATAGTACATCTACTGTAGTGCACCTTAGTGATTAATGATCTTGATATATATATATATATATATATATATATATATATATTTGCATTATATAGTTTAAAACAATACAATACAAAATCTGTTATCGCACCAAAATCCTTAGGAACCCGAGCTCAGAGGGCGCGTATAAACCAAAAACATTAGACAATCTCAAATCGGTATGCATCCACCAGGTGGACGAATAGGCTAAGGAGCTAAGCATAGTTAAAAACATAAGTCATCAGGCGATGGCGAAATGATATTATGTTTTACCAATTTTTACCAAAACGTGACTAGGCTGCCACACAATACAGCCTAGTCACGTTTTTTGTGGATCATAAACATGACATTTTGTTGTAGTGGCAACAGAAAAAGATAACAAAGATGAGGAAGTTAATTTTGAACAAGCAAAGAAAAGCTGAAGTTAGTTGATCAAAGGAAACGCGCCACTGAACATTTCCATGGCAACCTAAGGACTTTTCAGCACTATGGAATGTTTCCACGGCTACCTACTCATATCTGATGCCAGCGACGGAACACTGCTTGAATACCATTTCGTTGCGTGTCAGTGTACCCGTTTTATCGGAGAAAATGTACTCGATCTGCCCGAGCTCCTCGTTTAGGTTTGATGTCCGAGCATTGGCTGGGGTGTCCGTCGGAGCATAATACATGTCCATGTCCTGGGTGGAAAATATACAGGCAAACATAAACTTCAAATTTCTACTGAAGGCCTAAATACCCAGAGTAGAATTATTCTGTCCACAGGAGTTAGATTACAGGCGTTTCCTGCCACAGTTACGAAGGTAGTTCTAAGAGGAAAATCTGGTTCAAAACTGCCAGATACTTAATCTGTCGACATGCAATGCAAACACATACGTACCAACTCTTAGTTTACCTGTAATTCTGATGGATTTTCTTAAATTGGGTTTTGTGCATTTCAAGGAAGACTTTTTTGCATTACGGAAAATGTTCAAAACACGTCCAAAGAGTGACTCTTGTGAATATATCCCAGTTTGCTTGGTGAGCTCCTTTTGAGCATGCAAACCAGTGGAGCTAGATAATCATGTAATGGGTTCATTTGTAATCTTATGGATTTCTGTTACCAGTCTTGGTTGGCAGCTATGCAAGCACAAACTCAGATTATTGAAGGAATCAGTAGACAGTATATGCACAGACCCAAGAGCATGCGAGCTGGTAACAGCTGTGTGCACGTACTACTGTCAGTTGCTGGAGAGGGTGGACTCATCACCAAAATGTTTACACTTGGCAATTTGCACGTTTACTGAAATATTAAAAAATCTGCCCCTGTGTCATTCTACATATGAAGTTATTGAGAATAATTTAAAAAAAAATTACATTGTATTAGACTTGATTAATGATATCACACTCACCCAGTTGATGAAGATTGCCTGAGCAAACTTGACCATCTCAAGGGTGACTTGCAGGCTGATGGGGATGAGATTGTTGTAGAGAATCACAAACGTGAGAAGGTTGAAGCCAAAGCTAGTCGCATTAACTTCTGTAAGAGAAACAAATACTCTGTAGTTCCTTGTTCTGTATCTTAGACACAGCAATGTGGATAATGTGCACAGAGTACTGTGATCCTTAACACTGCTAGAAATGACAGCAGAAGCTGTAAAAGGAAGGAGGATCAGAGGTGAGGGTCAGTTAGGATGGGGGACATACTCAGCACTTTACACGACAGTTGGCATCATGACAGGACATCATGGCAACACAGAGGCCACCATGGCAATACAGTGACCACAACGGCAACAGAGTGGCCACCATGGCAACACAGCGACCACCATGGCAACACAGTGACCATCTTGGCAACACAGTGACCACCATGGTAACACAGCGACTACTTTGGCAACACAGTGGCCACCATGACAACAGAGCAGCCACTATGGCAACAGAGTGACCACCATGGCAACACAGCGACCACCATGGGAACACATCAGTGGCCACCATGGCAATAAAGCAACCACCATGGCAACAATGTGGCTACAATGGCAACACAGCAGCCACCATGGCAACAGAATGGCCACCAAGCATCACAACACAGTGCCCACCATGGCAACACAGTGGCCACCATGGCAACAAAGCAGCCATCATGGCAACACAGTGGCCACCATGGCAACAAAGCAGCCATCATGGCAACACAGTGGCCACCATGGCAATGCAACACAGTTGGCCATCATGGCAACAGTGACTATCATGGCAACACAGTGGCCATCATGGCAACACAACACAATGGCCATTACTGCAATAGAGCAACCACTAACAAAGAAAAATTGCGTAACTTACGTTTCAAAAACAGGTACCAGTGAGTGTCTATATTTCTCTTCCTCCAGAACTCACTCGCAATTGCACTGATCAGTGACATGACCAGCAGTACTAGGAACAACATGAAGATCTGCAGAACACACAAGTAGTGGCTTGTATGACAACCTGTCAGTCACTAGGCATCATGTGACACCATTCACATCAGGAAATATGCTACAGTATCGCATGATGTTGACAGAACTTACACACAGTCTGTATGGTCTCTCCACTGACATTAAAACTATTTTATCAGAACTTATAAATCTGAATGCCTTATTCCACAACTGTTATATTTGTGAAAGTTTAAATGAAACAGGAAATGTAAATAAAACACTACATAAACTGGGTGTTACGTAGTGGTTATTCAAATGTTTAGTATATAAGTCTCCTCATACAATCACTCGACAGTATCTGTACCTGTTTGTTGATGACTTTCTCCACTGTGGATCTCTTGAGTGGCGCCGCAGTTGAGTTGAGCATCAGCTTGGTCTCATGGCCTGTGTATACCACCAGCCCTGCACCATCCACGGTTTGTACATGCTTACATGGTCAAACAACAGTTCACACTACACCGAAAACAACACAATAGCTTACATGAAAATTAACTGGTGTATGGGAGTGGATCGGTGTCCACACATTTGCACACAAATTGCAGACATTCTGTTGTGTATTTGAGAAAAAAATCCAGGCCATTTTTGTGCAGGGCCAGTACATTTACTGGCCTGCAGGGCCACTGGCTACAAAAGCTTAATGTCAAAGCCTGCTCACGATTCAGATGTGACAATATATGTAGAACACATATATGTGTGATATAGACCAGAGCAAGTCAATGTACCTACCATTGTGTATGTAGAACACAGATACATGTGATATAGACCAGAGCAAGTCAACGTACCTACCATTGTGCTCAAAAGTCATGTGACTCATTATTTTATAATTATTACCAATAAACAGTGAGAACTGGGAAGGTGTAGATTAGCCACATGACCACCAAAAACCTGTAACCCGTGCAATGTGACAATGATGGAAAACTGTAGCTGGCTGCTTACCAAAGATCCACTTGGTGTTTCTGAGCATGGCGCCACGCAGTAACAACTGGTTAGGACCAAGAGGTACCGAACTGTGGAAAACATACAACCGTAGGTTAGAGCGCGCTCTCAACAATAACACCATACAACCCAACTATGGTTGTCACAGTGGTAAATTCTCAGCTGAAAGATTAACATTAAAAATCAATGTTAAAGAATTTTACATCATTCTACTCTTTCCACTGAGAGAAGTCTGCTAAATGAAATGAAGTTGGATTGTATTACGCATGTATGTGCACACACAAGGGAGCCCACACACACACACACACACCTCATTTTATTTATTACAGCATACACCTGATTAAATGGCATCACATACAATTTCTGTCTTCACTGGAGACCATTTTCTACCCAATCTTACAATGGTGATCTAGAATACTCTGTAACACAACCAGTGTAAGTTAAATTGACAAACGAAAATTAATGAATATGTGCAATGTGATACACCTTTCTGTTACAATCCATAAGGCAAATAAATTAATGAATATGTGCAATGTGATACACCTTTCTGTTACAATCCATAAGGCAAATAAATTAATGAATATGTGCAATGTGATACACCTTTCTGTTACAATCCATAAGCCAAATAAATTAATGAATATGTGCAATGTGATACACCTTTCTGTTACAATCCATAAGCCAAATAAATGAATATGTGCAACGTGATACACCTTTCTGTTACAATCCATAAGCCAAATAAATAAATGAATATGTGCAATGTGATACACCTTTCTGTTACAATCCATAAGCCAAATAAATTCGAGCATCAACAGCAGAACAGTTTAATTGATAGGTTTTATTTGGCAGGCCTGCATAATTCAGAATTTACTTCACACTCAACTAACATGACTTAGTCGTGAACACTAACTCACAGATACAGTAAGGTCTATTCTTGGGGTCTTCCTACTTGAGTCAATGCAGCAACTAGTTGGTTGTGACGTTAAAAATGATCCTGTGTGCACGGTGGTCAAAAGAAATGTAAAGTAGAGAAGGTCAAGATCTGTCCATTTGTCTAGTGAAGATGACGGAAACTAGCATCAAAATTAAAACTAGGATCAGAATCATCAAAAGGAGGCTAACCTGACATCTTCACCCATATGATCAACGAGTTATGATGATACTGATAGATATATTTTCTTCAAACTTCAGGAAGGCAGTAGAGCTAGATGGCATGAAGCAGACTTCAGTAAAAAGAACACTGTGGACTGGAAATGAACGGAATAAATTATCTAGTGACTGCGTAAATGCCAGCAGTCTCAACATGTTTAAAAACAGAATTCACATATATCACACACAGGTGATTTATCAAGGGCTCGTGTTAAGTCAATGCCTTCCATCATCATTTGCCATCTGAAGTTTGTTGCTCTGCATGGCAATCTTGTTAGTTTCACAAGGGCTGAAAAAATTATCAGTTATCAAACTGATTCCTAATCATAAAATTATATTAAACAAAGGTCTGTCATTGCAGTGATGCTCTTCAGCATTATGTTAGCTATCACACTGACAAAGACTTTCAAGGACCCTGATATTGGTGTATATTTAAGATTTTAGAACACATGACATGTTCTTAAACCTGAGATCTATCTAAGCCACCACTAAAGTTTGGGATCAGCTTTTGGCATCACAAACCCAGTATGACTTGTAGTTCATAATAATATACAACACTTTTTTTCAACTGCATCCTACAGACATAGTCTAAAAATGAGCTTAAACATGAAAATCTACTCCTCTTTGGCACCATGCCAAAATCAGTTGACTACTTCACTTAACCATCAATATCATCTGGGGCACTACTGACCCATTGTCTCAAATTAGCTGGTGAAGATTGGCTAGGTCTATGAGAACCAAAATAGGAAAAGACCATCCGAGAACAAGGTAAGTGTGTGGAGAGTAGAGGCTGTCTGTGTATGTCTGTGTATGCCTGTGTATGTTGCCGTATACCTGTGTATGCCTGTGTATGTCTGTGTATGTCTGTGAAACATGGATAGCATCTTACAATAATCAAGCAAATGTATATTAATTTATATCCATGTTCTGCTATTCCTCCTAGATGCTTTGTATCTTGGATGCCAAACTTTCAGGGTTCATCTACAACCCCAAGGTCAGGTTGCAGTTAATTTTTATTATAGAAATGCATGCCGCTATTACCCTTTCTACAAGCAATCAAATTACCCTATGTAGTTAGTTACACGTACAATTGTCTGCAACGCTATGTGAACAATTACATACAATTATTGACAGTCTTGCATCATTTCTTTGATTGTCCCAAGTTACATAATACAAGGGCAGGGCGTTGCTAGACATTACTATAACTGCCAGCATTACGTCGCAATTTTGAGAGTTGTATTTTAAGAAGCCATCAAGATATTGACTGGCAGCACCAAGTGCCAAGGCAGATTTCTGTGAAAATGTTTTTAATATGGTTATCATGACACTCACTTACAAACTACCAAGTTATCCTGTCTAGAGGATGAGTATTTTTTCAAGTAAATATAAAACACTTTTTTCCAAGTGCATCACACAGATACAGTCTGAAAATGAGCCTCAGTATATGACACAAGTCACGTGACAACCTACTCCTCCTTGGCACAACAGCCAAAAGCAGTTGATTATTTCACTTACCCACTGTGCCCTACAGGGTCATCACGCATATCATTTGGGGCTGTACCGACCAACCGGTTCATATTAGTTGGTGCAGAAAGGCACGGTCTATGAGAACCACAATAGAAGACGACCATCAGAGAGCAAGCTAATTGTGTATAGTGTTGAGGCTGTTTGTGCATGTCTCTGTATGCCTATGTATGCCTGTGTATGCCTGTATATACCTGTGTATATGTCTGCATGTACACACATACAACCATAAAAACAAACAATGTGTAAATGCCAGTGGTGTCAATATGTATAAAAACAGAATTCACTGTCAAATATATGACACATAATCAGACATAGGTGAAATATCGTGGGCTCTTGATAAACCAATGGCTTCCATCACCACTTGCCATTTGAAACTTGCTGCTCTTCGTGACAATCTTGCTTTAGTATCACAAGGGCTGGAAAGAATGGCCAAGTATCAAACTGAATCCTCATCATAAAATGATGTTAAACAAAGGTCTGTCATTGCAGTGATGTTCTCCAGCATTGTTTGCTGTCATGCTGACAGATGCTTTCAAAGACCCTGACTTTGGTGTATATTTCAGGTTTAGAACATGTTCTTTGACCTGAGACCATTATAACCCACCAGAGTAAAGTTACAGAAATATGGATTTGGATCAGCTTTTTGGTATGACAGAAGTCATGTGACAACCTACTCCTCCTTGGCACCATGTCAAATGCAGTCGACAAGTTCACTTACCCAACATACTCTATAGGATCATCGTACATATCATTTGGGGCATCACTAACCCAGCGTTTCAAACTAGCTGGTGAAGAATGTCTCGGTCTGTGAGAACCACAATGGAAAAAGAAGACCATCAGCTAAGTGTGTGGAGAGTAGAGGTTGCCTGTATATGCCTATGTATGCCTGTGTATGCCTATATATACCTGTGTATGTCTATGTTTGTACATGTAAGTCTGTGTGGCAACTGAGAAAGCTCCAACGTTTCTGTCTTAATGCTGGGAACGAAAAGTTGATCAAAGCCGCCTGGGCTGTCTTGTAGGTCCAGCAATGAATGTAAAAATGCTGGGTGCTTGGATAAAAGTGCTTGATATGTAATTGTGTAGATCTTAAGAATAATGCGATATCAGACAATACAAGAAGTGGTACTGAGTGAGAGAAGTTCGGAAACCGGATAACTACCCTTGCCAAACAATTTTGTAAACATTGAAGTTTCATGATGTCTTTGAGAACAATATTGTGAAAAAAGGAAATTGCAATAGTCAAGTCTATGGCTGATAAGTACAGTCGTTATAGTGTTAGTGACAGAAAAAGACACACCCGCAAATACAGCAAAGGCCACAAATGTGATAAAAGCAGCAGTGACTCATAGTTCATAATAAATATAAAGGAATTCTAAATATAAAATACTTTTTCCAAGTGCATCCTACACAGTTTAAAAATGAGCCTCCATATAACAGAACCCTCTAATGGTACAGTAGCTAAACATGATCCTTGAGTGGAACCCTTTGATGGTGCAGTAGCTACACATATGATCCTTTAGCGGAATCCTTTGATGACGCAGTAACTAAACATGCTACTTGATAAGAACACTTCACTGGTGCCGAGTGGCTAAGTATGCATATGCCTTCAAAGAATAACTCCTTTCACTGGTTTTTTATTTCATTCATGCTCATTTTTATGTGAAAATTGTTATTTAAGTATTTTTCAGATGTAAAAATTAACCATTGATGCAGCAAAGTGCCACCTCTTTCTACACTGTTTGCTAAAACTTCCACACAACCGTAACACTGTTGCTTGTACTACGTTCATCACGCATTCACACTTTCATGAATTGCATTCACACAAGTTACACATTCTTAACACTAACATTATTAATTAATTAGTAAGTTAAGTAGGTATATTTTTTATGAATAACTGTTGCTTTGCTGTTAAACTGTGGTCCTAAGTCTATGTTTCCTACTTGTATGTATGTTTGTGTGTGTGGGTGGGTGCGTGCGTGAATGCGTGCGTGCATGCGTGTATCTGTGTGCCTGTGCATGCACATCTGTCTTTGTATCTAACTGAGTGTGTACATATATACGTGTGCATGTCTGTCTGTATGTGTGCGGGCATGCACACATGACTATATATGTATGTGTATCGCAATTATCTTGCGGCCAGCATTATGTCGCAATTTTGAGAGTTGTATTTTAAGAAGCCATCAAGATATTGACTGGCAGCACCAAGTGCCAAGGCAGATTTTTGTGAAAATGTTTTTAATATGGTTATCATGACACTCACTTATGAACTACCAAGTTATCCCGTCTAGAGGATGAGTATTTTTTCAAGTAAATATAAAACACTTTTTTCCAAGTGCATCACACAGATACAGTCTGAAAATGAGCCTCAGTATATGATACAAGTCACGTGACAACCTACTCCTCCTTGGCACAACAGCCAAAAGCAGCTGATTATTTCACTTACCCACTGTGCCCTACAGGGTCATCACGCATATCATTTGGGGCTGTACCGACCAACCGGTTCATATTAGTTGGTGCAGAAAGGCACGGTCTATGAGAACCACAATAGAAGACAACCATCAGAGAGCAAGCTAATTGTGTATAGTGTCGAGGCTGTTTGTGCATGTCTCAGTATGCCTATGTATGCCTGTGTATGCCTGTATATACCTGTGTATATGTCTGCATGTACATACAACCATAAAAACAAACAATGTGTAAATGCCAGTGGTGTCAATATGTATAAAAACAGAATTCACTGTCAAAGATATGACACATAATCAGACATAGGTGAAATATCGTGGGCTCTTGATAAACCAATGGCTTCCATCACCACTTGCCATTTGAAACTTGCTGCTCTTCGTGACAATCTTGCTTTAGTATCACAAGGGCTGGAAAGAATGGCCAAGTATCAAACTGAATCCTCATCATAAAATGATGTTAAACAAAGGTCTGTCATTGCAGTGATGTTCTCCAGCATTGTTTGCTGTCATGCTGACAGATGCTTTCAAAGACCCTGACTTTGGTGTATATTTCAGGTTTAGAACATGTTCTTTGACCTGAGACCATTATAACCCACCAGAGTAAAGTTACAGAAATATGGATTTGGATCAGCTTTTTGGTATGACAGAAGTCATGTGACAACCTACTCCTCCTTGGCACCATGTCAAATGCAGTCGACAAGTTCACTTACCCAACATGCTCTATAGGATCATCGTACATATCATTCGGGGCATCACTAACCCAGCGTTTCAAACTAGCTGGTGAAGAATGTCTCGGTCTGTGAGAACCACAATGGAAAAAGAAGACCATCAGCTAAGTGTGTGGAGAGTAGAGGTTGCCTGTATATGCCTATGTATGCCTGTGTATGCCTATATATACCTGTGTATGTCTATGTTTGTACATGTAAGTCTGTGTGGCAACTGAGAAAGCTCCAACGTTTCTGTCTTAATGCTGGGAACAAAAAGTTGATCAAAGCCGCCTGGGCTGTCTTGTAGGTCCAGCAATGAATGTAAAAATGCTGGGTGCTTGGATAAAAGTGCTTGATAGGTAATTGTGTAGATCTTAAGAATAATTCGATATCAGACAATACAAGAAGTGGTACTGAGTGAGAGAAGTTCGGAAACCGGATAACTACCCTTGCCAAACAATTTTGTAAACATTGAAGTTTCATGATGTCTTTGAGAACAATATTGTGAAAAAAGGAAATTGCAATAGTCAAGTCTATGGCTGATAAGTACAGTCGTTATAGTGTTAGTGACAGAAAAAGACACACCCGCAAATACAGCAAAGGCCACAAATGTGATAAAAACAGCAGTGACTCATAGTTCATAATAAATATAAAGGAATTCTAAATATAAAATACTTTTTCCAAGTGCATCCTACACAGTTTAAAAATGAGCCTCCATATAACAGAACCCTCTAATGGTACAGTAGCTAAATATGATACTTGAGCGGAACCCTTTGATGGTGCAGTAGCTACACATATGATCCTTTAGCGGAATCCTTTGATGACGCAGTAACTAAACATGCTACTTGGTAAGAACACTTCACAGGTGCCGAGTGGCTAAGTATGCATATGCCTTCAAAGAATAACTCCTTTCACTGGTTTTTTATTTCATTTATGCTCAATTGTACGTGAAAATTGTTATTTAAGTATTTTTCAGATGTAAAAATTAACCATTGATGCAGCAGAGTGCCACCTCTTTCTACACTGTTTGCTAAAACTTCCACACAACTGTAACACTGTTGCTTGTACTACGTTCATCACGCATTCACACTTTCATGAATTGCATTCACACAAGTTACACATTCTTAACACTAACATTATTAATTAATTAGTAAGTTAAGTAGGTCTATTTTTATGAATAACTGTTGCTTTGCTGTTAAACTGTGGTCCTAAGTCTGTATGTTTCCTACTTGTATGTTTGTGTGTGTGTGGGTGCGTGCGTGCATGAGTGTATTTATGTGTGCCTGTGCGCGTGTGCGTGCGCATCTGTCTTTGTGTCTGACTGAGTGTGTACATATATACGTGTGCATGTCTGTCTGTATGTGTGCGGGCATGCACACATGACTATATATGTATCGCAATTATCTTGCGGCCAGCATTATGTCGCAATTTTGAGAGTTGTATTTTAAGAAGCCATCAAGATATTGACTGGCAGCACCAAGTGCCAAGGCAGATTACTGTGAAAATGTTTTTAATATGGTTATCATGACACTCACTTACGAACTACCAAGTTATCCCGTCTAGAGGATGAGTATTTTTTCAAGTAAATATAAAACACTTTTTTCCAAGTGCATCACACAGATACAGTCTGAAAATGAGCCTCAGTATATGACACAAGTCATGTGACAACCTACTCCTCCTTGGCACAACAGCCAAAAGCAGTTGATTATTTCACTTACCCACTGTGCCCTACAGGGTCATCACGCATATCATTTGGGGCTGTACCGACCAACCGGTTCATATTAGTTGGTGCAGAAAGGCACGGTCTATGAGAACCACAATAGAAGACGACCATCAGAGAGCAAGCTAATTGTGTATAGTGTTGAGGCTGCTTGTGCATGTCTCTGTATGCCTATGTATGCCTGTGTATGCCTGTATATACCTGTGTGTATGTCTGCATGTACATACATACAACCATCAAAACAAACAATGTGTAAATGCCAGTGGTGTCAATATGTATAAAAACAGAATTCACTGTCAAAGATATGACACATAATTAGACATAGGTGAAATATCGTGGGCTCTTGATAAACCAATGGCTTCCATCACCACTTGCCATTTGAAACTTGCTGCTCTTCGTGACAATCTTGCTTTTGTATCACAAGGGCTGGAATGAATGGCCAAGTATCAAACTGAATCCTCATCATAAAATGATGTTAAACAAAGGTCTGTCATTGCAGTGATGTTCTCCAGCATTGTTTGCTGTCATGCTGACAGATGCTTTCAAAGACCCTGACTTTGGTGTATATTTCAGGTTTAGAACATGTTCTTTGACCTGAGACCACTATAACCCACCAGAGTAAAGTTACAGAAATATGGATTTGGATCAGCTTTTTGGTATGACAGAAGTCATGTGACAACCTACTCCTCCTTGGCACCATGTCAAATGCAGTCGACAAGTTCACTTACCCAACATGCTCTACAGGATCATCGTACATATCATTTGGGGCATCACTAACCCAGCGTTTCAAACTAGCTGGTGAAGAATGTCTCGGTCTGTGAGAACCACAATGGAAAAAGAAGACCATCAGCTAAGTGTGTGGAGAGTAGAGGTTGCCTGTATATGCCTATGTATGCCTGTGTATGCCTATATATACCTGTGTATGTCTATGTTTGTACATGTAAGTCTGTGTGGCAACTGAGAAAGCTCCAACGTTTCTGTCTTAATGCTGGGAACAAAAAGTTGATCAAAGCCGCCTGGGCTGTCTTGTAGGTCCAGCAATGAATGTAAAAATGCTGGGTGCTTGGATAAAAGTGCTTGATAGGTAATTGTGTAGATCTTAAGAATAATGTGATATCAGACAATACAAGAAGTGGTACTGAGTGAGAGAAGTTCGGAAACCGGATAACTACCCTTGCCAAACAATTTTGTAAACATTGAAGTTTCATGATGTCTTTGAGAACAATATTGTGAAAAAAGGAAATTGCAATAGTCAAGTCTATGGCTGATAAGTACAGTCGTTATAGTGTTAGTGACAGAAAAAGACACACCCGCAAATACAGCAAAGGCCACAAATGTGATAAAAGCAGCAGTAACTCATAGTTCATAATAAATATAAAGGAATTCTAAATATAAAATACTTTTTCCAAGTGCATCCTACACAGTTTAAAAATGAGCCTCCATATAACAGAACCCTCTAATGGTACAGTAGCTAAACATGATCCTTGAGTGGAACCCTTTGATGGTGCAGTAGCTACACATATGATCCTTTAGCGGAATCCTTTGATGACACAGTAACTAAACATGCTACTTGATAAGAACACTTCACTGGTGCCGAGTGGCTAAGTATGCATATGCCTTCAAAGAATAACTCCTTTCACTGGTTTTTTTTTTCATTTATGCTCATTTGTACGTGAAAATTGTTATTTAAGTATTTTTCAGATGTAAAAATTAACCATTGATGCAGCAGAGTGCCACCTCTTTCTACGCTGTTTGCTAAAACTTCCACACAACCGTAACACTGTTGCTTGTACTACGTTCATCACGCATTCACACTTTCATGAATTGCATTCACACAAGTTACACATTCTTAACACTACCATTATTAACTAATTAATAAGTTAAGTAGGCATATTTTTTATGAATAACTGTTGCTTTGCTGTTAAACTGTGGTCCTAAGTCTGTATGTTTCCTACTTGTATGTTTGTGTGTGTGTGGGTGCGTGCGTGCATGAGTGTATTTATGTGTGCCTGTGCGCGTGTGCGTGCGCATCTGTCTTTGTGTCTGACTGAGTGTGTACATATATACGTGTGCATGTCTGTCTGTATGTGTGCGGGCATGCACACATATGACTATATGTATGTGTATCACAGTTATCTTGTGGTACAAACTTGTCTGAACTCAACATATCTTTAAACCCTATTTTACAGGTCTAACAGTACAACATTCATTAAGAAATGATCACAAGCATGTGACACTCCTACCTACTAAAACATGACATACAGATGCCATATAGTACCTGGCAACTGGCGTTCTGGAACACAAACAGACAACTGTCTGAATAAACTAAACAGCAATGCAGAAAACAGAAGAAACTTTACAATACCAACATGATTACTACCTCTCTCCAACTGATGGATGTAAGTTTCTTGGCCTACAAACATAATAAGGTATGACTAATCCGCCGTGTCACTTAAGAACAGCCAGGCAGTATATATGGACATGGGATGAGAATAGTCACAGTTCCTTCCAGCAGACGATGGGTGGTAAAAGGAAAAGCAGCTTTTCCATATGAATACACTGCTGCGGGTTAACCTGAAATAGATTGTTGGGGGTTAACCTGAAATACACTGTTAACCTACAATACACTGCTGGGATTAACCTGAAATACATTGTTAACCTACAATACACTGCTGGGGATTAACCTGAAATACACTGTTAACCTACAATACAATGCTGGGGGTTAACCTGAAATACACTGTTAACCTACAATACAGTGTTGGGGGTAACCAGAAATACAGTGTTGGGGGTTAACTGAAATACACTGTTAACCTACAATACACTGCTGGGGGAACCAGAAATACATTGTTGGGGATTAACCTGAAATACACTGTTAACCTACAATACACTGTTGGGGGTAACCAGAAATACATTGTTGGGGGTTAACCTGAAATACACTGTTAACCTACAATACACTGTTGGGGGTAACCAGAAATACAGTGTTGGGGGTTAACCTGAAATACACTGTTAACATACAATACACTGCTGGGGGAACCAAAAATATATTGTTGGGGGTTAACCTGAAATACACTATTAACCTACAATACACTGTTGGGGGTAACCAGAAATACATTGTTGGGGGTTAACCTGAAATACACTGTTAACCTACAATACACTGCTGGGGGAACCAGAAATACATTGTTGGGGGTTAACCTGAAATACACTGTTAACTTACAATACACTGTTGGGGGTAACCAGAAATACATTGTTGGGGGTTAACCTGAAATACACTGTTAACCTACATCACACTGTTGGGGGTTAAGCTGATATACATTGTTAACCAACATTACACTGTTGGGGATAACCTGAAATACACTATTAACATACGATACTGTTGGGGTTAACCTGAAATATACTGTCAACCTACATTACACTGTTGGGAGTAACCTGAAATACACTGTTAACCTACAATACGCTGCTGGTGGTTAACCTGAAATACACTGTTAACCTACAATACACTGCTTGTGGTTAATCTGAAATACACTGTTATACTACAATACACTGCTGGGGTTAACCTGGAATACACTGTTAATCTATAATACACTGCTGGGGTTAACCTGAAATACACTGTTAACCTACAATACACTGCTGGTGGTTAACCTGAAATACACCGTTAAACTACAATACACTGCTGGTGGTTAACCTGAAATACACTGTTAACCTACAATACACTGCTGGGGTTAACCTGAAATACACTGTTAACCTACAATACACTGCTGGTGGTTAACCTAAAATACACTGTTAACCTACAATACACTGCTGTGGATTAACCTGAAATACACTGTTAACCTACAATACACTGCTGGGGTTAACCTGCAATACATTATTTGGAGTTAACCTGAAATACACTGTTGGGTGTAACCTGAAATACACTGTTAACCTACACTGTTGCGGGTAACTTGAAATACACTATAAACCTACATTTCACTGTTGGGAATAACCTGAAATACACTATTAACATACAATACACAGTTGGGGTTAACCTGAAATACACTGTTAATCTACATTACACTGTTGGGGTTAACCTGAAATACACTGTTAATCTACATTACACTGTTGGGGGTAACCTGAAATACACTATAAACATACATTACACTGTTGGGGGTAACCTGAAATACACTGTTAACCTGCAATACATTGTTTGGGTTAACCTGCAATACACTGCTGGGTATTACCCTACTACACACTTGCATCTTATGTAGATGGATTGATTACAAGTCATAATAAAGGTTTAGTTACCGTTCATTGGACAGACAAAGGGTGCCTGCAAAGTTGTAGAGGTGGCGGTTTGGGACTTCACACTCAACCTTGCCACTGAGAGCATTCAGTTGAGAGTGGGTGAGCAATCCGGTGGTCAAAGGGACACCCTGTCGTATCTTCAGGTTTGTTTCTCCGTCCAGGTTGGCTGTTTCTATGTAGCACATTCCTTGTGGCTCGCTGCCAAAGAAAACAAACAGTAGCACATTCCTTGTGGCTCGCTGCCACAGAACACAAACAGTAGCACATTCCTTGTGGCTCGCTGCCAAAGAAAACAAACAGTAGCACATTCCTTGTGGCTCGCTGCCACAGAACACAAACAGTAGCACATTCCTTGTGGCTCGCTGCCAAAGAAAACAAACAGTAGCACATTCCTTGTGGCTCGCTGCCAAAGAAAACAAACAGTAGCACATTCCATGTGGCTCACTGCCACAGAAAACAAACAGCAGCACATTCCTTGTGGCTCGCTGCCACAGAAAACAAACAGTAGCACATTCCTTGTGGCTCGCTGCCACAGAACACAAACAGTAGCACATTCCTTGTGGCTCGCTGCCACAGAAAACAAACAGTAGCACATTCCTTGTGGCTCACTGCAAAAGAAAACAAACAGTAGCACATTCCTTGTGGCTAGCTGCCACAGAAAACAAACAGTAGCACATTCCTTGTGGCTCACTGCTGCCACAGAAAACAAACAGTAGCACATTCCTTGTGGCTCGCTGCAAAAGAAAACAAACAGTAGCACATTCCTTGTGGCTCACTGCTGCCACAGGAAACAAACAGTAGCACATTCCTTGTGGCTCACTGCCACAGAAAGCAAACAGTAGCACATTCCTTGTGGCTAACTGCTGCCACAGAAAACAAACAGTAGCACATTCCTTGTGGCTCGCTGCCACAGAACACAAACAGTAGCACATTCCTTGTGGCTCGCTGCAAAAGAAAACAAACAGTAGCACATTCCTTGTGGCTCGCTGCTGCCACAGAAAACAAACAGTAGCACATTCCTTGTGGCTCACTGCTGCCACAGAAAACAAACAGTAGCACATTCCTTGTGGCTCGCTGCAAAAGAAAACAAACAGTAGAACATTCCTTGTGGCTCGCTGCCACAGAAAACAAACAGTAGCACATTCCTTGTGGCTCACTGCTGCCACAGAAAACAAACAGTAGCACATTCCGTGTGGCTCGCTGCAAAAGAAAACAAACAGTAGCACATTCCTTGTGGCTCGCTGCCACAGAAAACAAACAGTAGCACATTCCTTGTGGCTCACTGCTGCCACAGAAAACAAACAGTAGCACATTCCTTGTGGCTCGCTGCCACAGAACACAAACAGTAGCACATTCCTTGTGACTCGCTGCCACAGAAAACAAACAGTAGCACATTCCTTGTGGCTCACTGCTGCCACAGAAAACAAACAGTAGCACGTTCCTTGTGGCTCGCTGCCACAGAACACAAACAGTAGCACATTCCTTGTGGCTCGCTGCAAAAGAAAACAAACAGTAGCACATTCCTTGTGGCTCACTGCCACAGAAAACAAACAGTAGCACATTCCTTGTGGCTCACTGCTGCCACGGAAAACAAACAGTAGCACATTCCTTGTGGCTCGCTGCCACAGAACACAAACAGCAGCACATTCCTTGTGGCTCGCTGCCACAGAAAACAAACATTAGCACATTTCTTGTGGCTCGCTGCAAAAGAAAACAAACAGTAGCACATTCCTTGTGGCTCGCTGCCACAGAAAACAAACAGTAGCACATTCCTTGTGGCTTGCTGCCACAGAAAACAAACAGTAGCACATTCCTTGTGGCTCACTGCCACAGAAAGCAAACAGTAGCACATTCCTTGTGGCTCGCTGCCACAGAAAACAAACAGTAGCACATTCCTTGTGGCTCGCTGCCACAGAACACAAACAGTAGCACATTCCTTGTGGCTCGCTGCCACAGAAAACAAACAGTAGCACATTCCTTGTGGCTCACTGCCACAGAAAACAAACAGTAGCACATTCCTTGTGGCTCACTGCTGCCACAGAAAACAAACAGTAGCACATTCCTTGTGGCTCGCTGCCACAGAACACAAACAGTAGCACATTCCTTGTGGCTCGCTGCCACAGAAAACAAACAGTAGCACATTCCTTGTGGCTCGCTGCCAAAGAAAACAAACAGTAGCACATTCCTTGTGTCTTGCTGCCACAGAAAACAAACAGAAGCACATTCCTTGTGGATCACTGCCACAGAAAACAAACAGTAGCACATTCCTTGTGGCTCGCTGCCACAGAAAACAAACAGTAGCACATTCCTTGTGGCTCGCTGCCACAGAAAACAAACAGTAGCACATTCCTTGTGGCTCGCTGCCACAGAAAACAAACAGTAGCACATTCCTTGTGGCTCGCTGCCACAGAAAACAAACAGTCAGCAGAATATGACAATGTCATATACCTTCAGTTTTCAAAGTTCTGTTGAAAATTCAATATCAGAAATGATAGACAGTAAACACTTGCACAAGTGAGATAAACTTTAATTCATGGCAACTATTTGGTATATCAGTGAATGTTGCATGTCTTATATTACCGGAATCATAATTTTGATCAGCGTGGTCATATAAGATGCTGTGTCCAGCAACAAAATTAAGACATCCGATACAATAAAATTTCCCTTGGTGGCTCATCTGTATAATAACTACACTTTATCACAAATTATTCCAGGTACAAAGTTGAAGCTATCAATGTAACCTTGTACAACATTCCAAAACACAGGTGTCATGGACAAGAGAGGGGGTGAGCAGTTGTTTATTTCTGTTCCTTTAATTAACAGCTCATAAGGGTGCCGACTTGAAGCGAATGTAGGTAGTAGTTCTGCGTTACGACATTTAAAGCACCACCTGGTGAATACAAAGTTGCCGAAGTTGCACACAGGTCGATGTAGTGGGGGGAGGGGGACAATCTAAGGTTAAATTACATCGATTTTGCGTAGCGTCGTACATCGTCGTACAACATTTGCACATCATGAAGCGGGCGCCACACATGGCACGCCTGATCATGAAGGCCAAATGCTGTAGCAATAATTTAAATGGTGCAATAATTATTATCATAAAATAACTTTATTTTTTAAGAGTTTTTAAGACACGTGGAATGGAATGCTTGGCGAAGAGAGCGGATGCGCTTAGAACGCAGGGTAGAAGGAGAAGAGGAGGACTGTGATGGAACAAGTGCGAGGGATGCGGGAGTGGAGACAGGCGGTGGAGATGGCAGTGAAAAGCACATGTAGAAGAAGTAAAAAATCGAGGACCAGTATCGACACCTCACCCTGGACTTCAGGGATAAAGAGGAAGACTACAAAAACTGTATTCTATTTTAATAATTTAATAAAATAATATTAATGTGTGGACATCTCACCTGGAGGACAGCAGAATAAGGTCACAGGGAAAAAAGTTGCTATTGACAACCTTTACAATGTCCCCAACAACCACCTCTGTCCACTTGATCACCTCCCAGTCCCCCCTTCGGAGCACTGCAACCAACACAACTTACTGACTCCACTAACCTTTTAAATGGCATAATGATAATAATATATAATAAATGTTTATTTCAGATAAAGAAGTCCATATATATATATATATATATATATATATATATATATATATATATATATATATATATATATACACACACACACACATACATAAAATACAAGTAAAAAGTATACAAATGTACACACATGTTGTGTATTAAAGCACATGTAGAAATAATAAAAATATATAAATATACACCCATCATGCATTAAAAGTGTACACCTGATTAATCCAATAATTAATCATTGAACTTCTGTAACAAATAAAAATTTAAAAATAATTCACACACAGTTGATTATCCGACCTTTCTAAATGGCGTAAACGGCTCAAATTTATTGATGAATGCGTTCATTAAAAGATTTCACTATTTTGTAGCAAATATATAACTTGCACAACAACAGGGCGACTAACTGCTTAGTTATATTCTTGAAACAAGGACACCTTTCTATGTCCACTAAACATAAGAGTGCTATTGCGGTGTGTAAAACTGTTTTTGTCCCAGCACCCTCTTTTATTTGTAAATCAGATCATTTACACGTTCAACTAAAATGTTCAGTTCTATTGTGGCACAATAACCACCAACCATCACAAAATAATACCAGTTTTGCATAAGGTTCAGACTTCAGAGAAATATCACATGAAATGGTAATATCAAATAAAAACAATGTAATCAAAGCACATCAACTGATAATGAGGTGTTTGCATCTATAACATAAAACAGTTTGTGGCTGTGTAGCATGTTAACTCATATCTCCTTCAGTTTAGCATGTATGAGATGCCGCTTTAACTAGAAGACCGATGACTGCTCTTTCTCCCCGTGCAATGCCAGGTAACTCAGCTATTACAATGCGTGCGCTACTCACCTAATACATCCCTCTGGTTGATCTTTCCATCGGCTCGGTGACGTTTCTATAAAATACACAATATAAAAACTTCAGTTGTGTTTCCACATCTGCTGTGTGATTGTGTTTTCTGTGCCTTATGCATATTACTTGTTTGTATTGTCTACAGTACATAGTTTGCACGACTGTACTTTCTGTGCTATATCTGTTGCATGTTTGTATTGTCTATAGTACATAGATTGCAAGACTGTACATTCTGTGCTATATCTGTTGCATGTTTGTATTGTCTATAGTAATTTGATTGCATGATTGTACTTCCTGTGCTATAACTGTTGCATGTTTGTATTGTCTATAGTACATAGATTGCACGACTGTACTTTCTGTGCTATATCTGTTGCATGTTTGTGTTGTCTATAGTACATAGATTGCACGACTGTACTTTCTGTGGTATATCTGTTGCATGTTTGTATTGTCTATAGTACATAGATTGCATGACAGTACTTTCTGTGCTATATCTGTTGCATGTTTGTATTGTCTGTAGTACATAGATTGCACGACTGTAATTCCTGTGCCATACATTTCATGTTTGTATTGTCTGTTGTACATAGATTGCATGACTGTACTTTATGTGCTATATCTGTTGCATGTTTGCATTGTCTGTAGAACATAGATTGCACGACTGTACTTCCTATGCCATACATTTCATGTTTGTATTGTCTGTGGCACATGTGTATGTTTGTATTGCCTATAGCACATATATTGCATGACTGTATTTTCAGTGCTATATGTTTCATGTTTGTATTGTTTGTGGCACATTTGTATTGTCTATAGCACATATATTGCATAACTCTGTTTTCTATGCTATACCTGTTTCATGTTTGTATTGCCTGTGGCACAGCAAAGAAAGTGTTTTTGTTTGACTACAGCATGGGTTTCTAAACAGGTCAGCCTGCGGACAACTCACCACATCTTCTATGATCTCTTTCAAGGCCGACAGACAGAGGATGAAGAGCAGAGGCATGGCAGTGGTGTAGCGTCCCGTCGGAGACACGGTAGGGATTTGCTGCGACACAAAAAAGCAACAAATTATTCAGCAAGTCTGTTACAATTCCCTCCTCAAGGGATTTAGCACATCGAGAATCAGGTTCGATGATTTTCAACCCACTATGCAGAATCAGCATTACTTATTTATAAATAGTCGATAAGTTTTTAGTGTTCGCTGAAATATTGAGAGGCATTCTGTTCAGTAGTCATTACGAAATGTTATTGTAACATTCCTTTACACATTATAAAGATATTTTGCAAGATAAAGAGGAAATTTTAATGGATTTTGTACTAGCAACTTACCTGCATCATAGCAACAAACAGGAAGAATACGTTGGCATATCTGCGGAACTGTTCGAAGAGAAACTTAGGCAGGAATGTCCACAGATCGTACTTGGCAGTGCTGCAAAGTGTACACGAAGGAAGTGTAAATATGGACTGACAGTCTCAATCTCATACCAGCTGGTCTTGACTTGTGCATGCAGTCGTTAAATACCACTTTTATTAATAAATATAAATATATGTGTAATCAAAGGTAGGTGTACTGAAAGTTTATTCATTGGGATATTTGTTTGATATGGATGTTGAAAGGTGACTGGGGGCATTCCATGTTGCATACCCTATTGTACATATTAGCTACAAGGGCATAAGCTGAATCAGTTGCCCTTGGTCTCAACACAGACACACAGCTGGGCATGTTAAACAAATGGCTGCAGTCTACAACTCCCGAAGAATTACAGTGCAATCTTATTCTGATCGCCTTCGCAACTTTCTGGAGTTTATGCTGCTGTTTGTATTGTCTATATGGCATTATGTGCTGAACGTTTGTATTTCTATATGACATATATGTGCTGCATGGTTGTATTGTCTATGGAATTGTCTATGACATACCTTCTGCATGTTTGTATTGTCTATGGCATACGTATTGCATGGTTGTATTGTCTATGGTATACCTGTTGCATGTTTGTATTATCTATGGTATACCTGTTGCATGTTTGTATTATCTATGGTATACCTGTTGCATGTTTGTATTATCTATGGTATACCTCTGCATGTTTGTATTAATAATAACTATTTATACAATAAAATCCAAAGTAAAATAATACATTAAATATTTCTAAAACTTGGCTAAACAAAACTGAACTAGACAAACTAAACCACCCATAAAAAGTATAAAATAAAATTGGTAGCTAAACAAATTAGTTTATAAAATAAATAAATTAAACTAGACAATAAAATATGAGTTATCAGTTACAAATAATTTAATATATTGTGGTAGTAGAATATGTGACACATAAAGATTACATATTAAAGGCGAGTTTAAAATTGTGTTTTAGCATGAGCTTTGAAATTGTACATGTCCTCAATCAGCTGCAGTTTTTCGGGTAGCGCATTCCATAGGGTCGGCCCAGCACATGAGAAAACATGGCGGGAAAGGTTGTGGCGGGGAACAGTTAGTAGTGTGCAGTTGGCCAATCAAAATGTTTGTATTATCTATGACATACCTGCTGCATGCTTCTATTGTCTATGGCATACCTGCTGCATGTTTGTATTGTCTATGACATAACTGCTGCATGTTTGTATTGTCTATGACATACCTGCTGTATGTTTGTATTGTCTATGGTATACATGCTGCATGGTTCTATTGTCCATGGCATACCTGCTGTATGTTTGTATTGTCTATGACATACCTGCTGTATGTTTGTATTGTCTATGGTATACATGCTGCATGGTTCTATTGTCCATGGCATACCTGCTGTATGTTTGTATTGTCTATGACATACCTGCTGTATGTTTGTATTGTCTATGGTATACATGCTGCATGGTTCTATTGTCCATGGCATACCTGCTGTATGTTTGTATTGTCTATGACATACCTGCTGTATGTTTGTATTGTCTATGGTATACATGCTGCATGGTTCTATTGTCCATGGCATACCTGCTGTATGTTTGTATTGTCTATGACATACCTGCTGTATGTTTGTATTGTCTATGGTATACATGCTGCATGGTTCTATTGTCCATGGCATACCTGCTGTATGTTTGCATTGTCTATGACATACCTGCTGTATGATTGTATTGTCTATGGTATACATGCTGCATGGTTCTATTGTCCATGGCATACCTGCTGTATGTTTGTACTGTCTATGACATACCTGCTGTATGTTTGTATTGTCTATGGTATACATGCTGCATGGTTCTATTGTCCATGGCATACCTGCTGTATGTTTGTATTGTCTATGACATACCTGCTGTATGTTTGTATTGTCTATGGTATACATGCTGCATGGTTCTATTGTCCATGGCATACCTGCTGTATGTTTGTATTGTCTATGACATACCTGCTGCATGTTTGTATTGTCTATGGTATACATGCTGCATGGTTCTATTGTCCATGACATACCTGCTGTATGTTTGTATTGTCTATGACATACCTGCTGTATGTTTGTATTGTCTATGGCATACATGCTGTATGTTTGTATTATTTATGGTATACCTGTATGTTTAGTGTTGTTCCGTGGTATAAATGTTCTGTCAAATCATTATGAAATATAAATAGGATTTCTGTGACGACAACTGCACAAATATGTACACATAGATTAAATATAAACGCTTACATTTTAAACACCATACTCAAAGTGTACACAATAAAAGTTGACACACTGGTGGAATGAGTCATAGTTAATGTAGTGAGAGATTGAGAGCAAAGATAGCCTAATAAACAACAGGTAATGGGTCATGGCACTTGTTGCAACAGGATTCATCAGGTAGACTGCTGCACAAATTGATCAGGGGCTTTGCATGAGACACAGGTGTGATATGTGACCAGTCAGCAAGGCCACTCCTGCAAGCAAGGCCCCCCGTGAGCAGTACTCTGTATCCTTGACATCTAGTTATTTTGAAAACAAAATTTCCATTAAAACCAGATATTATCTAAAAACAAAACTTACATACAATCAGCAGTTCAATTTTTTAAATTTAAAACCGAGTTATTATTGTACATAAATATTTAAACACATGTTTACCTATGTGGTTAGTCAACTCTTCAGAATATTATTTAACATGTAAATGCCACAATGCTTGTAAAACGAAGTGTGAGTAAAGTGGTGAAAATTTTTAGAGTTTGAAAGGGGCACACTGTAATGACGTAAATCAGCAACAATCACATACAGTCTTACATCCAGAGTGACAGAATTTTTAGAGTTTGAAAGGGGCACACTGTAATGACGTAAATCAGCAACAATCACATACAGTCTTACATCCAGAGTGACAGAATTTTTAGAGTTTGAAAGGGGCACACTGTAATGACGTAAAGCAGCAACAATCACATACAGTCTTACATCCAGAGTGACAGAATTTTTAGAGTTTGAAAGGGGCACACTGTAATGACGTAAATCAGCAACAATCACATACAGTCTTACATCCAGAGTGACAGAATTTTTAGAGTTTGAAAGGGGCACACTGTAATGACGTAAAGCAGCAACAATCACATACAGTCTTACATCCAGAGTGACAGAATTTTTAGAGTTTGAAAGGGGCACACTGTAATGACGTAAAGCAGCAACAATCACATACAGTCTTACATCCAGAGTGACAGAATTTTTAGAGTTTGAAAGGGGCACACTGTAATGACGTAAATCAGCAACAATCACATACAGTCTTACATCCAGAGTGACAGAATTTTTAGAGTTTGAAAGGGGCACACTGTAATGACGTAAAGCAGCAACAATCACATACAGTCTTACATCCAGAGTGACAGAATTTTTAGAGTTTGAAAGGGGCACACTGTAATGACGTAAAGCAGCAACAATCACATACAGTCTTACATCCAGAGTGACAGAATTTAAACGAAGTGAATCTGCGACAGGTCACACATTTACCCCTTACAAGGAAGGAACCAACAGCTTTTAGTGTCTCGAACCTTCATCCAAAATACACATATTTCCAACTTCCGTCCCATGTGCCAGGCGCAAGGGGAGTCAGCTAGTTGTACCCAATTCTGACCGAAAGGTTGGGTTGGTCGCCGGTCTGGGGTTTGAACCCACTACATCCTGGTTACAAAGCATTGAACCACAGAGATGATGGGTAGAAGGAGGATGAATGACCTGAGGGAAGAGACTGGGAGGCAGTTCAGCTTAACGGGAAGAAGAAGCGGGATGACGTGGGCAGGTCACTTGGTGCGGATGAAGGAGGGCCGACCACCTAGGAAAACAGAGGAGATGACACTGCAAGGCCAGAGAAAAGGGGACAGACCACAATAAATACATATGGACTGCGCAAAGAGGGATGTAAGTGGAGGGAGAAGGCTGCCAATAGGGAAAAGTGGAAAGGGATAACAGATGGGTTGGTGCAACAGTACTACCCACACCCATTTATAAAGGAAGAATTAACACACACAATGCACCACACTGATGCACCACACTGATGCACCATTTGCACCACACTGATGCACCACTTGCACCACACTGATGCACCACTTGCACCACATTGATGCACCTCTCACCTGATGACATTGCCACAGAAGTGAGCTATCTGATTCCGGTTGATGAGTATCTGTCTCTGTTCAGTTTGAGATGGGTCCATCTCTGTGACTGTCGAAGACTCCGACATCTGAGTGTGCATCTGATGATACTCTACAAGCACAGACACAACTGTGATACTCACTGATAGTATCTCCCAACTCTCGTAACTTTGATGATACTCTACAAGGACAGACACAGCTGTGATACTCACAGATAGTAATATTTAGTATCTCCCAACTCTCGTAACTCTGATGATACTCTACAAGCACAGACACAACCTTGATATCTACTGATAGTATCTTCCAACTCTCATAACTCTGCATCAACATGATTCAATATTTAGCTAACAATATATAAAAATGTTGTTCTAGTGTTTGGAATGTACACCAAAGTAGTCATTATTACAGACCCAACAGAAGCAACTGTATTCTTGATTGGGAGGAAACCAGGGTGATTGACTGGGAAAGTAACAGAAGTGGGAGATGCAGGCCTTCTGCATCGGAAAGACATCTATTATGAATCGAGACGTGGGGGGTTACTGGCTCAGCCATGTTTGGGACAGCCTGCTTGCCATACCATCTGGTGAGCGGAAGGAGAACTATATCCCAGAATTCAGTTCCTGAAGAAGGCAACCAATGGTTGTTGAACCATTGAAAATAAGTAGTGTCAGGAAGAAAATTTATATTTAGTCATTATTGCATCATGTTTCAATCAAATGCGACAAGTATTATTAATTACACGCAACAAAATTAATGCATTACCAAAAATACTTATTTCCAATATGCAGAGCCACTGTAGACAAATGTAAATAAACAGACATTTTGAAACCTCCCTTTTTTCACTTCTGTTATTATTTATTTCTCTTAGAAAAAATGTTTCCTGGAAAATATTGGACTGCATACACTTTAAAGAATACTTACTTACACCATGATACTTCATAATTTTGCTCAACACTGCTACCAATACAGCTGCAGAGTATCAAAATATGGTGGAACACTTGTGCTATTCTAAACGATCATAGCTCAAATGTGAGTTTTCACTGATGCACACACATAATATCAGTGATTGAAACTCTTCAAACACAGTGGTAAGTAAACCTCTTCAAACAAACAAACAAACAGTGAATCTACAGTAAAGACCAAATGTCATACTGAGTCACACTTACTGACATCTACTGACATCAACTGGCACACTGGTCATACTCAGTGACAATAATATAAGCACCACCTGTCAACCTATATGGTTCAGCCATAAACACTATGGTTTCTATTCTATAAAACAGTTTGTAACTCCGTCCATCCATCTGTCTGTCTACTTCCTCATATCTCTGTCAGTTTCACATATATGGGGCTGAAATTTTTTATGCGTGCCCCGGGCCCAGGAGGATGGTTCATACATTAAATTTGTTTTCATTCCATAAGGGGTGGGGATATTATGAAGAAACCTATGTGGACTTAAGTACACAAAAGTATGAACACTTCGTGAAACTGGCCGTTGTACAAGATTTTTGGGCCATGAAGTTGTCATTGCCATTGCACTACCTAAACTTGACTGGGCAGCCCAAGGAATCATAAGATCTTGGTTTTTCTCCCGTGCAACGCCAGGCAATTAAGCTAGTTATAAATAAAATTAAGACTACGGGAATAGTCATAAAGCCATATGGTTTTCTGCTGGTATTGACAATATTTTTCTAATTTTTGCCATATTTGTATTTGCTTAATTTTTTTTGTTCGACATCAAAAGTTTAGTCAAACATGAAATCTCCCCAGACGACCTTTTTTTGGCACTGGTATCTGAGCCTGCTGCAAATCTGTAGGACCCATGACCAAGCTTTCGCAACTCTGATATATTATGTGCTATGTGCAATAGTTAATCACGAACATGTGAGATTTATATGGAGATTTGGATCAGCATTTTAGGTAACTTTGAAATGTTGGTGACGAAAGTGTAAGAGCATGAAAAGAGAAGTGTTGAAAGCGAAAGTTTCTGGAATGTTTAAAAGCCAATGGATCACTCAATTTAAGGGTGTTATTTTGGAATGTAAGAGCGGCTAAGGTTTATGATAAGTGTACATTATGTGCTCTGATGTGAAGGTTGCTGTTTCTTGTGTGTACACTAGTCTAGCGTAGTAGCATATATGCAACAATAAAATTTCAATATATGACAGTGGATTTGGTTTTGTTACTTTTAGTCGATAATAAAACATACCATAAAATTTATGGTTTTGTCAACCAGTTTATGGTTTTCATCTCCCTAGACTATGGATATGTATATCAGGCGTCAACAGGTATGATAAACGCACTGTGAAAATGTCTTATATTCTGACACTAACATTTCCCTCCAAGCAACCCAAACAATTGCCCATAGATATTCATGGATTAGGTGTATTCACATTAAGGAAATTGAACATCCATTTCTGTTATCTTATGTTATCAGTTAAATCTCTTTATCCGGCTAGTTGGGATTGTGGATCCACCATGAACATTAACCTATTAATGAGCATCTATATATTTATACAGCATCTTTCTAGAACCTTAATGTATTAATTCCACATATACAATCATTAATTTACAAGTATTAATTCATATATCATATTCCTACAAGTAATTCCATCATATTCACCCCCGGCAGACCGGTGACTCAACTACTACAGATCTACAACCTTGACCCTCACAGCCATAGGTATTAAGTACACACAGATGTCTTGTGCAGTGCTCTCCAACCACGCATAACCTGTTATATTGTTTGTGTACAAGACTGCAATATCTATAAGACATCCTCTATGGAAGGCATCCTACCCTACAATTAAGTAAGATGCAGAGCTGCCAAGTGTACTGCTTTGGCGGTAGAACTATCGTTTTTTCTTAAATTATTTAACAATCTACCAGCAACCGCAATTTCAATGATAAACAAATACACTAAATCCAAATATACCACCAAACCACCATTTCACGCAGAAAATGCACCATAATTAAGTAAACATACCCTTATTATTCCACCTGGAGGGGAAATACCCTCGACACTCCCCCACGTGAACACAGAGCGAGGTCCGCTGCACCAGATCTTCATAACTACTGCCTTCACTGCACGAAAAGCGGTAGATCTAGGTTTTTGTGTAACGTTACTTGATACATATGCCAATGGTATATAAGACTATGGGATGATATAGTCAAAACAGCTGAAGGAAAACAAAAACAAGGTCGATCAAAACCAACCTGGAGGAGAACTGTGAAAGGGGAATTACGTGAAATGCCCCTCAGCTGGGGCCAGGCTGCCAAACAAGCTGCAGAGCGAAAGAAGTGGAGACGGTTTGTTTGTGCCTTATGTGCCAATAGGCACAAAGAGGGTTAAGTAAGTTACATAAGTGTATAAGGCATGGTGTCAATAAAGCCTTCAGCTGGCTCGTCAAACACTCTGCTGGCTGGAGATTTGTCAATAAAGCCTGATGATGTTAAACAACGTAGAATACTCTTGCCTTAACTTTTCAATACCTACATTGTACATATCCTCAGTGCACAGTTAAAGAAGTAGGTTGTACTGTTAATGGCCTGCTTGTTAATCACATCGTGTATGCAGATAACTTTTCTGTGCCATCGGTTGTTGGACCAGCAGTCAATGGTTGTTAGCACCTTGTCCCTGAGCAGTGAATGACAAATCAGTAGATCTCATCATGATCCAAGCCCTGCAGAACTTGACAGGCCCCTATGGACATTTCGAAGAAAACCTGACAAGAAGCCAGGCCAAAGATGCCACTGATGTATTATAACATGTCTGCACTTATATTCACACAGAACATACACTGTCCATACAACCTTACATGATACCTTCACTGTCAATAAGAACTAGATATGTAAGGTACACAGACAGCTGACTTCAGACTATTGACCTACACATTGCAGCAGATGGACAGTTCAAGCAACATATGCATGACATTGACCAAGATAGCCACAGGTATGGTCAGACAAGATCAATACCAGCTAATAACTTGTGGTCTGGGCCTCTTATAAACAAAAGGTAAAGGTGTGGCACTTATCTTGTCCTCGAAACAAATCTAAGCGTTTTACACTTCATCCCCTAGCAGATGTTTTCATCCGGATACCTAAGTGTAACTGAAGGGGGAATATATGAATATATATATATATATATATATATATATATATATATATATATATATATATATATATATATATGACCGTTTTCCCAAACAGCCAGTATTTGAGATGGAGGTAAACATGAGGAGAGGGTAGCTAGCCAATTCACCCTAAACCCTTCTTGACCATACAACATCTGACAGCACTCAAAAACTGACAATGGCTCTTCATTAAAATTATTTAGGGTTGATCTCAAAACAGCGACCATCCCAAAATTTATCTCCAAAACATTTTCTTTTCACTTTTCTTTTAATTTTTTTTTTCCAATCATAAGGATGGTGACTTCGAGCGCATGCAGGTAGTTTTGTGTTATAATGGCTAAACATGAATGGTATGTGAAGATTACAGCATGAAGGATGAGGACATTTTCATGGGTTGCCACAGGTTGATGTAATTAAAAGTTTCATGTAGCAGGGTGAGAGGGGTAAGAAGTCAGTGCTGTACATCAGTGTTTTGACATCATCCCTCGCTTGAGCAATATGACTGACTCACTGTCCTGTAAGGTAAATATGACCTACTATGCTCCAATTATAGCAACTGCCAATCCCAGCCATAGATTATAGAATCTGCAGATCTTCCACAGGTGTACCGACCAATCCATGTCTGTTTTACTGCACTATCTGGGCCATTGTAAATAAATGATGTCACACAAAGTTAAATGTGTAATTTTTTGTGGTCTCATCCATAAGTTATTAATAATTACACTAAACTGGATCATCATTAAAGGCCCTGTCAACAAACTAGATATTATATTAATTAAAACATCGCAGGTAATTAAGTTGGTACGGTTTATGATCGCATTGGTTTAATTTACATTTGTTCGATTTATGTTTGATCTACCCCAGGTAGTAATTGGAAGGAAGGCAAAACAAAGTATGTGAGGAATGGCAGAAAGACAAAAGGATGGATAGTACAATAAGACAACATAGGGATCTTTATCAAGAGATTCAACAAGATTCATGCCCAAAAGCAGCAAACTCCAGACAACATGCAAATTCGGAAAAGGAAGTGAGTGGATTATCAAATCCTACAGGCATGCGCTAGTCAATCCCTCCAGACTTGCTGTGAGTGAGTACTTGTAAAAAATGTAGGGCTGTCAATAAGCCAAGTGCTGCTTCCTTGTCAGTGATAGAAATCAGTTAACCCCTCTATGTTACAGTATAAATCCCCTAGCAGATATTTATTATTTGCCTATTCTGTTTTCTATGTTTATGCTCCTAGCAAAGAAGCATTTACACAATAAGACGTCATATTCCTGGCTGTAAGGAATACATATATATTGCACAATCTTAAAGGACTGTATTACAATTTTACACAGACTATGATTTTGCCTTCAGAAGTCTACAGCGCAGTGGCAGTAGGTCCGTGTCATAATTGATCAGTCACACATCAATTACCTACCTTGCAGCTCTATAAGTGACCCAGCCCTTTGAACAGTGTCCAGGCAACCGTCCACATCATCTTCATCCTTCGCCCACACATACACAGTTGCCATGGCAATTAGAATAGCCAATTAGCTAGCAGAATTACACATCCATGATGCTGTCAGATGCCCCACTGATAATTATTGCGACACCGGGCTAGAGTTTCCATTGGTAGTTTCTACTGTGTATATCCAGTGTACAGCATTCACAGGACACATGCAGCTCGCAGTATGATGCATACATCATCTATCTCCATGTATGAAGAGACGTGTGTATCGGTGCAGCTGCGTATCATTACGGCAGGAGTCCGGAGTTTATACTGTCAACACTGCTGCCTCTAGTGGGCAACATCACGGCCTCTATTACGAGTGGTAATTATTGCACGGTGGACCGCGCACACACTCGGTCAGTTATAAATAACGCAGCCATTGTGAATATTGATATCAAAGGAAATCCATCAGTTTGTACTTGCGGCTTGGATGTAAGCCAGCACCCTAACGGAATGCAACGCTCAGTGATTTACCCTTGCACACTTGCAACACGATGACGGCAGTTGCACTGACATGACCACCGGACATGGGCCAATCCACTCGGCAGTCAGTCGGTCACCACAGCCTGGAGATAGGCAGTCAGACTGTCACCCACACAGTTCACCTGTAATGTGCCTAGGTTATACAATACTGTGCCACCAGTGCACTATGCGGCCAATCACTCATGAACATACATTAGTGGTCTGTCTCAACGCAAGCCAACTACACAAGTGCAGAAGCACTGCTGCCTAGCCTCATTTCCTAATAGCATTCCATCCAATTGTAGACTGGATTAGTTATTTATACTGAAGTCGAGTGTCAGTAGTCACTAAGCCTTCGTCCTTGCATAACTATATATATGCATGTCCAGAAATTGCAGGAAGAGCCTAGCACTTCCAGTCTGGATTACCCAAGGAAACTACAAACTACATAAAATAGTCACCACATAAAAATGCAGGCCTACTTTTATCAATGTCTGCTGCTATATGATTTTAATAATTGTGACTCAGAAATATTAAATGTATCTTGTGGTGTTCCACAGGGCTCTGTTTTAAGATCAAAGTTGTTTATTATGTACATTAATGATGCAATGTTTCAAAAGTGTTTAAGTTTTTTCTATTCATTGATGATACAAATTTATTATGTTGTCATAGTGACTTAAATGAACTTGTTCGAATGATAAATGCTGGATTGGATCAACTCCAGGTGTGGTTTTCTGTAAATTGATTGTCTCTTAATGTAACGAAAACTAATTACATGTTTTTTTGGAATCGCAAATTGCCTGTTGATATTTCTGTTAAGATAAATAAAGAAACATAAATAGAGTAAATGTCACTAAATTTTTGGGTGTTATGATTGATGATAAATTAAACTGGAAAAACCAGATCTGTTTAGTAAAATAAAAAATTTCAAACAGCTGTGCTATTATGTACAGAGCCAACTTCTTGATTGACAGACGTGGTATGCATATTTTGTACTGCTCTCTTTTTTTGCCTTATATTATGTATTGTGCTGAAGTATGGGGCAACACATATGCAACAAATGTTCAATGTTTAGTTATATTACATAAAAGGGTTATAAGGTTACGTTGTGGTACCAAGAGACTGGACCATACAACTATGCTATTTTATAATCTGCACATTCTTAAGGTGCCAGATATAGAGGAATTCAAAACTGCAATTATTATGTTTAAAGCATTTCACAATTTGTACAAGTTTTTCAGCATATATGAATCAGTTTATTCAACCCAACAGGAATGTAATTTTATACAAAAATATGCACGTACCAGTTTGAAAAGCATGTGTATATCTGTTAAAGGAGTAAAACTTTGGAATGCCCTTGATAGTTCATTGATTAATTGTAGAAGTATTCATCAGTTCAAGAAGTATTATACAGACAAAGTATTGAATAGTTGTGCTAAGTTCTTAACCATTTCTTGTAGAAAATTAGAAACATCAGTTATTGTGTTTATCATATTACTGTAAACTAAATTAAAGATCAGCCGAAAAAATGTTGTTGTAAATGTCTGAAATATTGTAGATTGTTATTTTAGATTTTTATTAAGGTTTTCAATTTCATGTTCCAACATTTTCTTTTGATCTGCTATGAATATACATGTAAATGGTGTTGTTGCACTTTGAATGTTGACAACATCGACACTCTTAACGTATACAGCAGTTATACATTCAATCAAGTATTTTATTCTAGATATGTTACTAAGATAAATTACTAAAAGGGTAAACATTATAAATATTACACTTCTTTTTACCCTTTTTTGACAAATTGCAATTAGTATATGTACTGTATAAATTATGTAAATGTGTTTTTGTTGAATAAATTCATTCATTCATTCATTCATATATTTATAGTCCAACCTCAAACATCACCAGATGAGAAACCCTAAATCAGCTACAAGGATGCACGCACAAGGAATACTCACCAGTGCTTTGTCTTAGCTAAATGGTTGTTGTTGTTGTTGTTGTTGACTTGAGAAAGTGTTTACAAACATATTTACAAATTGACCACCAGACAGCATGCCCCAGGTAAACACATGAACTGACCACATGACTGGCCTCATAAAACTAAACTGGTTAAAGCTCCCTCCTCCATTTATTTAGCTCATCGCGAATCAGGTCCACCGATGTTCAAATCTGGAGCACATTATTATATGCATTTTGTTTTATAAGCGTGCATATTTAAAAATCACTCGCATAATTTACCTTGATAATTAGATCAGGTAGCTTGCAAAAGTGTGAACAGAAGCAGGCTACAGATAGCCACTTTTTAAATTTTTTCACAGAATTTCAGTTTGACCCAACAAAAACTATTTTTATAGTTTTATCCCAACATTTCATGAACATTACATAACAAATTTGCACAAAAAAGCTAGCATGTTGTAGTTGATGTTAGATAGGTTAAATTTTTTGCATAATGAATCTGAAATGAGATGTTAAAAACCAAACTGAGCAGGCAGCTTTAAGTGAGTTACCCATCTTTAGTTCAAGCTATCTATTCAGTTGTCAAAGTGATTTGGACAGACGAGATTAATCAAAAAGTTACACGAAAGAGGTTAAAGGTCAAATAAAAAATCAAGGATATAACTGTATACATAAAATTAATTAACCATAATATTGAATTTCTAAAAAAAATATATACTCCATTGGACTGCTATAAGAGTTCTAGCAAATATCTGCAGATTTTTTTAGGAAACATTTCTTAAAAAAAATAGTTAATACCACCACATTTATTTTGACAATGTGTAGTCATTATAGAAATCCCAAAGATTTATTAAGATTTTCTTTTCCTCTGACTTTAGTTCCATGACCTTTCCAGCTGCTTTTCTTTGGTTCTTACTTTTAGAAATTCTGGAAATTTCACCACACATCATGCAGAAATTTGCATTAAAAAGAAATTATATATTGTTTAATGATTATGTGAAAACAAATAGTTTTTGTTTAAACATTCACCACAATTTGTTTTGTAAATTTTACAGAAATGATTTGCAGTAGGAATTTGTCAAATATAACTGGTTATATAGTAAAAGCTGCTTGTAAAAGTTTGCATCAGAATAAAATGTAAGATATTGCTAGCAATTTCACAGAAATTATGACAGAAACGTAACAGAATTTTAAAGTCAGTTTCACTGGATAAATAATGTAAAATTAAATCACAATGAAAAATAAGTTTGAGTTTTCCTAAATTTGGTATACAAAAGTCCATAATGAAACAATGAAAACAGCTGATATATGGTGCCCCCAATTTTTTTTTAACTTATATCTTGCATGTATTTCCTGCAGAAACCTTGTGGCTGAATGTCCATCCCTAACGAATAATCAATGTTTATGGAAATGGCTCATCAATGTTTCATCCCTGATTGATCGCTGATGATGATAATGATACAAAGAAACTGATGGGCATGTGCTTTGAAGGCCAGAGCTCTGATCTAAATCACAACATTAACTCCGACACAGATAAATGTCTAGTGTAATTTACGATCTGGTATAACTGCACTAACAACAATAAAAGGAAGCATAGGTATTACCTACACTGTACAATGTGCCTCTTGATTACATATTCTTATATATAATTTTATAATGTAACACACTATGTAGACACCCTGGTGACCTGGCATGAACTACTATAGTTATATTCCAGTACAACAGTGGCTGCTTACAGAACAGCACTGACATCTGGTGAATACAATAATAACTAATTCATACTTCACAACCTGCATAGTAATAACTTTTGTGATTATGCCAATCACAACAGATGTGGCATGTAAAATGATAGGAGATGGCTTGGCCTAGTTCTCAACATGGACATCAACAGTAACTTCACTAGAAGCAAATTCGGTTCTGTTTACTAATCTCTAGTCTCCATTTTATAAAATAAACTTAAATGAAATATTCTCATTTGGGTTATATCACAAAGAGAATATATACATGAATGGTAGAAATAAACACAGAAATTCTACATCAATGCTGGTGGTGCCAATTAGAAACCCTGAGTCATGCAGCCAGAAACTTAATCATGTGGTGAACATTATTCCATCAAATTACTGTTGAACAAAAGAATGCACTCAAGGCTATTAGTCTGATCTATTGAAGTCTACAAGGGCCACTGGGTAGTGTGGTACATTCAGCCTAATAAATGTTCAGTGACAATTTAGGCAATGAAGCTAGATCTAGGTTGGCTTGGCATCTGATCTGCCCAGTTAATATCTAATGATGTGATCACTTTGATTTATAGCAATACATGGAATTATCGAGTCAACCAGTCACAACATACTTAATTTGGTTCACGTTATTTCATACCCAACAGCCTACTCTTGCAGCAGTGGGAAGTTTGGGATTTATGTGCATCTACTGGGTGTGAGTTTTCGTGACATTAAATAAAAACATATAATTTGCTAAAAGTCAACGCTTTTCTTCCCCTTCCAGTATCACAAGACAATCACTCACATGGAACCCCAAGGGAAGTGAAGAAGAGGACGGCCAAGAAACACCTTGCAGTGGGACTTTGAAGTGGAAATTAACAATATGGGTTACACCTAGAATGAACTAACAAAGATGGCACAAAACAGAATCCAATGGAGAACTTTTGTTGATGGCCTATGCTCCTGGCGAACAAACAAGCTTAACTAAATATTTCTTTTTAGTGCTGGATTTTCTGTAGGACTTTGTGTGGTTAGTAAATGGGCTCATATTTCATATCAATTTGTCACAACCAATCATTCTCCTTGATATGTGATGGGCTGCTACTGATAGTCACCTTTAGAAATGGTTGAGGTGGATGTGGGCGTTGAATGCATGCTTCGTAATGGTGCCTTGAGAGGATGTTGCTGTGATTTAGCTACGGCAAGGATAATCAGGAATTTAGAAGGTAAAATCAGCAATTACTTTTCTTGGTGACTTCAGCCTAAAGAAACATCTGATCAGTCAACGGAAATTGAGGTATGCAATGAAAAGCCCGAACAGCTGATCCAGTTGGGAAAAGGTGCATTGATCCTGCTACAAAAACCCAGGAAGCCAGCTGGTTTATTGTCCCGTTTACAGCTGATAGTGTTACTAAAGACACACACCTATGCTAATTGTGTAGCTGTTAACCACTGATGGTATGGAAACATTTCTTTCACTGGAACATAGTCAGTCACTGCTGACATTATGTTCAGCTACAGTGATGGCCTGCAGTTAAAACTCAATGAAGCAATCGTCTAGCAATGCAGGTTTTGACACAAACAATAATGATATTATTTACGAACACATAATGTGTGTGTGTGTGCGCGTGCGTGCGTGCGTGCGTGCGTGTGTGCGGGTGTTTTAAATGTCACATTCCTATTTATTTTGTCAAAGAGAAACATACACCTATAAAGTACTTAATGTCTGACCGTTTTCAAAATGGCAATAATTAATATGATGCTTACCTGCTATGTTCTTTCTAATTTTCTATTACAGATTTATATATAAGGAGAGAGAACTTACAACTTGGCACTTCAGTGAACAATGTAGATCAAAAGGTCAAAGGTCAAGCAATACAAACAATATTATTATGTCTTTGATGTTTTACAGATTGTCATGGTAACCCATTGTTAAATGAAGAGGCTAAACAACAGTAGTGTTGAAGTTCAAGGTCATTTACACAGGAAACAGGTAGTAGGTATGGTAGTGGAAATATTATTACGCTAGGCTAGCGCTACCAGTAGCTATTTGGGCCATAGGCCACATGACATCGAATTTGGTTAAACAAAAGTTATGCATTTGTTATGCATTTGCAGCAGTTTCGTTGAAAAGCATGCAGAATACATGAGCGTTTATTTGTGTCTTGATGTATGAAAAAAAATGGTTAAAGCAATTTGTATTTTGCAAAATAAAAAATTGGGGGCTAACCAAAATGGCTAAACAGTTTACATCAGAGCTAGCCCAGATTATGCAATTTCATTAAAGACTTCTTTGTGACTGAATATTGTTCATCACAGTAACTATGATGACTGACTGTGTAGATAATTGATATAGGCCAGCCAACCAGAAACTGACATTACTATTATATCATTTATAGATCATGAGGCAATTCTATAGACAGAAGAAATGCTTATGAATTATGGCCATGGTGCTAGCAAATTCAACGATGGAAAAAACTTGGTTTTAACTCTGGGGGAGGCAAAAAAATCTTTTAGTAATAAGCAATCCTAAAAAATAATGTTAATGCGATGTTGCTAGGTGGGCAGTCTCTGTATGCAGAACTCCTTATTAGCTGCAGAGATTAAATGCGTCAAAGATCATAATAATTATATGTGATGCCCCTGGATAATTTATCAGAATTTTTTATATGAGTTTTTCCCTTTTTTGACAGTACAAATTATTTTCAAACTTTCCATGAACACCAGAAGTGATAAGGGAATTCCTTAAATTTGGCATACACATTCAGTTCATAAAATTGCATTGTTTATACAAATTTGAAATCCAGCATATTGTTTAGTACAATTTAACAGCAAAATTATATATATACACTTGCCACAGTTACACATCAAAAACTGCTGTTAAATTTTGGCATCAATATTCAAGTCATTGAATAATAGATGCAACATTTATAAACATCAAAAACTGCTGTTCAAATTTTTTATTAATATTCATGTAATTAGAAAATAGAGTCAGGTACTTTCAAACATGCCGGTAATCAGGATTAATTGGTCATGATTTTACAGTGCGGTAGTAGGCAGCCTGAAACCACCAGGAACCCATACATAAACTCTGTAACATTACACAGTTCTCGTAACTGCCCAAGGAATTAACAATGTACATGATCATGCAACATTAATTAGACTCAGCAGCTAGCTGGTTTTCAATAATTAATCAAGCCCCATTAAAAACAAAAGCAACACTGCAATACAGAAAAAAGGTATACGGTGCAACAATGCCTTCAAAACATCATAATCAATAGTGAAGACCTGGGAAATTTCATCCAGTCCCTTATAGAATTGCATACATGCATGAATAACATTCATGTAATAATGTAGCTTGGCTGAATACTTCCTGGACATGTTGTCTGGTGTTTAAATGAACATGTCTGGCATGGAATGAAGTATAAACAGCTTTGGACAGTCACGAGGCCCAGACACTATATAACAAATGAACCTTTGTCTATACCTTACAGCAATGAGATAAGGTCAAGCCAATATGAGGTAAGCATATGAATCAACGGAGATACTTGGCACACTAAGCTGCTGCTAGCAAGGTGACAATCCCAATGAAACCATTCTTGCTACTCACAGGTATTTCTTCAAGACAATGAAGCCAACACTTCAACCAAATACACAAATGCATTCCTTGTTCTGTGTGGTGTTTGGTGGCATACATACATGCACATTAACATCCAATCATAAAATTAAATATATCATTGCAAAATCTGTAGATTTTACACTACAAACATTGATTCTGCATCCTTTTGCAAATCGGAATGATAGGTTCAAAACTGACCTACAACAAGACATAACATTAAGACATAAATATACAGACATACCTGGAATATTCATTTTGGGTCGGGCCATATCACCACCTTAAAGTCCAGAATCTTGCCTATACATTCCACGCTGCAGCTAACACATTTCCTTGTGGTGCCCTCTTGTGAGTAAGCAGTAAATCCAATGCTGCCACAGTGCACAGATGTATTTTAAGGACTCCGTAGGTTGTGTCTGCCACCTTACGTAGCCCTCAAGAGAAGACACAACAGAGAGAAGGACGACTCCAGAGAGCAGTCAACACTGCCATCTGACCACTGATGTGGCTATGGATGCCCAGACACACTCTCATATGCATAGCAACATCGACAACGCTGCTGCTGTTGTTCTCTGCAGGTCAACATCAATAATGCATGAAGACAAAAGTGCTGGATGATGCTGGATGGTTGATCCATTACATACTCCTGCTGGCCTTGCCATTGGCAGTGCACCATGTCTGTGCAGTGGACTAAGAGCTGGCCAATCAATGGCATCTGCTCATAAGGAGAATCTACGTGTGACCAGCGCTTGGTGTCAAGCAAATGACCACCACCTTAAGATCTTTACAGACATCATCTAAAGATGCCCTGGCCATCTGCTGTAACAACTACTTTCATCCTAAACCCCACATGTACTCTCAACTATTCCAGCTCTTCCTTCCAAAACCACTGTTTACGTAATTCTAGGAATGCTCCCCCCTCTGTCAGACACCATTTGCTAATACATACATTTCTGAAACTTTACAATGCTATATTTATACAGTATATAAAAAATATGAAACAACATGCATTTCAAACATTCTGCTAATTATAATCTAAACTATTAGTAATAATGCGCTATATTAATGGTTTTGCTTTCCTGGCTCTGGTGGTATCCTCTGAAGCCAGGGTTGCTGCGCACATCAGTACCACTGGCATATTGACTTATTGAAACCTGTATTTGTAAGTTGCCATGTTAATCAATGATATTACACTTATTCAGTTGTTAGCTGTTGGGAACTTAATTGGCTGTGGACTGGTCATCACTGGTCAGATAGGTAATGAGAGGCGCTTACTCGCATTGCTCTTTGAAGTTGGGCATGCTCCCATGTTCCTGGAAACAAGTCTGACGAAGCCAGCAAGTGGGACAAAGAACAAATGATTCAGCACACTTCCATACATTGTATAGGATATATGCCATTACCACCTCTGGCTTGTGAGGGTGAATCATTTACATCGGAAACAGCTAGTAGGTATGCTAGTGCAATTGTTATATATATGCAACCTTTGTCATATATGTTTTTGCCCAAACTGCGTAAACCACAGTGGTGATGTGTTTATTGAAAAAATGGTGTGATATCATGTATACCTCATGGCAAATGCATGCAGTTGTCTAAAAATATTAGAGTATTTTCCAGGCCCGGTGTGAGATAGTAAAGGGACCACTATAGAAAAGTGGTCCCCGGGTCACTTTTCTATAATAGAAAAGTGACCTCCTCTATAGAATTGCTACCCCATACATACATACCCAGCATGTATGTATGTATGTATGTATGTATGTATGTATGTATGTATGTATGAAATGAAAAATTTGCATTTAGTGCAGTAGATAACTGAAAAATCATGCACTTGTTGATAAAAGCACAAAACTTGGCATGCATTTAGAAATCATCAATGTGAAAATATTTAGACCTTGGGCCATCTCAGATTTTGCCCTGGTATGTGTACAATACTTTTCCTCATATCTTAAGATCTGCATCCCATAGAGCTGTAATTTTTTTGCCACCGATTTCAAATAGTTAACTTTTGACCTTGTCCGACATTCATACCTACCATTTTTAAAGATGGTGGTAATTTTACCAATATCTTAAGAATTACGTCACCTAGAGCCGTAACATTGGTGTTAAAACAGATTTTCGGGGCAGCGAATTTAGTATTTATAGCTTTGACCTTCATCAACATTCACATCCGCCATTTTAAAGATGGCGCCCGTCAAAAGCAATTGTTTCCATAACTTCAGAACTATGTCACATAACTCTATAATTTTAGTGACAAAATATAGGTTTTTTGGGGCAGCGATTACAAATACTGTATTACAATTTTGACCTTCGCCGATATGGCAAGATGGCAGCAAAATACCAGAATATGACATTTGTGCTATGGATAATATGGATATTGACTCTAGAAAAGATCTAGGCTTACCTACCCCTACTAAATCGACCACAATGATTATGTTGGTACCATCCAGTTATTTCTTGAGTGATCAATAGCCTAGCAACAGTAATAGCCTGTCCTACTACATAGCAACAGGTATATTAATTAACATATATATATATATATATATATATATATATATATATATATATATATATATATATATATATATATTAATTAACATATATATATATATTTATATATGTTTATATATATATTTATATATGTTTATATATATATAAGCCTGTCCTACTACATAGCAACAGGTATATTAATTAACATATATATATTAATTAACATATATATTTTTATATAGAAAGTGACCCGGGGGTCACTTTTCTATGGGGCCACTTTTCTATACCACACTGGGGTCTATTACATTGCAATGTAATCTATTACTATTACTCACATCAGATCAAAAGGTCGCCACCACTTCATCCCCATCAGTAAAACAGACATATTCAAATATAGTTTCTTTAATGACTCGAACTCCCTTAGCCCAGAAATATCAAACTGTGACAAAACTTTTAAATGCAGAATAGAAAATAACTTATTAGTGTAGGTATTGCAAACCCTGTGGTCAGCAAACAGACAGATGTAATTTTAACAATTGATAATAACATGGGTTCTTTTTATCTTGATTTTAAATTGTCTGATGCTGTCCATGGGGTGACCACAGGATTATATACCGAATGGTTCTTCCTGCTAATGATGTAGATGTAAAATGATTGATACAGATGTTAGAGACAATCATCTTAGTGCTGGAACCTTTATCAAATAAGTGATCATCAGTGAATGAATGGCCAGTATGTAGGACCATCTATAGGCTTGTGTGAAAAAAGGACAGTTAGATAGGGAACTGTCTTCAAAGGACCACTGAATGCTGTGTAAACTGCACGTGGCCTCTCAGCCTTAATTGTCAGTATGGGCTATTGGAGCTATCACAGAAAAAGCCAGCATTAATCCCAAGTGCAGACAGACCCCTTTGATCTCTGGTATGTGAAGGTGGCTTACAAGAGAAATTGCTAAGGACAAACACAAAGCTTGATATTTATGCCTAACAACTTAATGAAATTTAATTTTTATTCGTGATTTAAATATTCAATTGTAATAAAAAAGTAATAGCTCAATTACTATTACATTGTTTTCTATTACTATTAAATTGTGTTCTGCTCCATATGTTACTATTACTTGAATGTTTAATAATTAATAATGTTTAATAATTACTATTACATATTACTATTGCCCAGGCTTGGTATTTTCATTCCATAGATGGGAAGTGGAGCAGTGTAGTAATGAACTCACAAACACGCCATAGTGTGAATCTAGGTTACATACATGGAAGCCCACACATTACATAATATGTGTTACAGGCTGTATATATGCTGGGAAATTAAACGTGGCAGTCTGAACCACCTCACCTGAATCTGGCACAACGCTATTATAACATAGTATAGCAAAGTAATTTACTTGATGAATATGCAAAATAATATTAAACCACAATACTGACATAAGACAATGCTGTCTGGCTTTCAAGTGTTGCTTTGTAGCATCTTTTCATCAATATAATCCCTAATTGTACTGCTTTTCTTGAGAACACCATTGTCCCAACTGTCATGCTGATAAATCTGATATAACATTGATTTGTCAATATTTTCTTATAACACATTAACAGTGACAATAACTGACATAATGCAGATTAGATTTAACAAGATTGTTATCTAAGGCAAAAGCCCATATGGCAAGTGGACAACGAAACCAATGTTGGCTTATCAACCGCCCTCCTGAGATATGTGTCAACCGTGTTTTTAAACATATTCACGCTGCTAGCAGTTACACAATCTGTAGACAATTTGTTCCATTCATAATATCAATGAAATGCATTTGATTTCTAAGCGAACAAATACAAGAGCTCTGGGCAACTGCTGAACATGGATCTACTCTTTGTTTTGCTAGTGGATGTTGTAATGCCATATGACAATCATTATAAATGATCATTCTCAATGAAGTGGAAATAATTTTTGTTGAACATTGAACCGCTGCTATGATGAGCATCAACACACATTCAATAGGAACTAAATTCATGGAAATCCATGATATTCTTAGAACTTCATTCCTGAAATCCCTTCCCTAGAATCAACCAGACTGCATGCTGCTATGAATCACAGTTAACAACAACATGCAACCAATGCCATGCTCCACGGCACTGCAGCGATTATAAATCAATACTCTTGCTGGGGTAATTAATATTTCACACATAACTGGAACTAACAATACACAATATATCTAGTTATATGGTGTCAGCAGGCATTAGTCAAATTGTGACTAATAGTAACAGATTCAGTGCGGTTATCCTCTCAACCTTGGGTCAAGAGGAATAGAGATTTACTTACATCCAATAATACATCAGTCATTATAGTTTCACAGGACACAATCATATAAGCCACTGTTGCTGCACAATGCTACATGACAAAATGGAGAGCAAAGCCAAGAAATTATTAGTTGCTTAGCAACAGACTCAGTGGCACGGCAGTTGTTTGTCATCATGGCGTATGCAATACATTGGTCTGCAACTAGTGTTGCTGGTACAGCTTTGTATGGAAGCGCTTATTCCGACAGCAATTCTATGCTTGTTCAATCATCGATGTCTGGCATATGGAAACATCAGCATGAAAATACATTTTTCTGCGCCTATTTAACAAGACAGCCATCCAAAGCAAAAAACTACAGATGGCAAGTGGACAAGAAGGCCATCAGCTTATTGAGAGCCAAAACGATTATTATATATTTGTTCATTTTGATTTTAAACATATTACTGTGGCTAGCATTGACTCAATCAGTAGATAATTTGTATAATTCATTTATAGTCCTCTGTGAGAATGAATAAATCTGATATATCTAATCTACACTATTTATAGGACATTTCCAGATACCTTGTTTGATATTTAGCACACAGTTCATGTACTTTCTTTATTTCCAAACAAAACAAAAACAACAATTTCTATGTTAATGAAAATAGACTTAGAGCTACATCGTAACTGTAGAACTTCTGCTTCATTGCCATTATCATTATTAACAGTTAAAACACACCAGTTTAGGAGCAGACCGTGTGCCACATTTTCTGAGCAGACTACAAAGTACGAACCATCTTTCAAGCATGACCTCCTGTGAACATTACTGACATCCTGGTCCATATACACAGATTTGACATAGTTACAGTTGGCTTACCTCTGACTTTGACGGCAACATAGAAAGAACAGCATATCTAATGATAAGTCTGTTCAATGTTGTGCAAACAAACCCGACATGGCTACCTTTATCCAGCCTGTATACATGTCTGCCTCTCTGAACAGCAGCACCATTGCGAATATATGCTATCTCATACCACCACACATACATATTCACTACATTAATGGGGATGGGTCCCACATGGATGATTCCACCAAACCCCTGTGAATATTCCCAAACACCAGAAGTCAATACAGAGCTTGTGGCTATTATGCAACTCTTTATGGCATGGCTTGCTGCTGCCTCTTACATTTGTGAACATTTATAAAGTTGTTGCTACACTTGTAATGAGTATGGTGTACTCGTGGCTGACAATATTTTTACTTGTATATATAACTCGACATAACATACTATGTACGACTGTAGTAATCGTGGTCAAAACTACTCTTGTAGTGACTGACCAGATACCATATTTATGTATAGTATCTCAGTGTCTTACTAATAGTATTTAATATATTATAAAGAACAAGACAATGATTTTCCCAGAATGCCTTGGCAGGTGTACAAAATGTAAACAATTCTGGTTCTTAGATTCATAACAAGATCGATAGACTGATGGACTGGCTTACCATAGGTCCACAGTAAGAGGTAGTGAGAACACCAAAGGTGCCTGAAGAAACACTGGATAAACTACGGACAAACCAGTCCTTGACATCATCACAACGGAACAATAATTATTATACACATATAGTGAATATATATATTTATAATATATGTAGGCCCACTCGCAGGGAATGAAGAGGTAAATGCATTTGCAACCACAGCTCAGCTTTTAGGCATAATATGTATAAAGTCATATAAAGGTTGTATGTGCATTTCTGTAATATGTATATGACAATCACTGCCAGTCCTCTTGTTTTCATCCATCAAACAAAGATTTGTCAGATTCCTACATTATTACTGAAGCTTTGAAAGAAAGATCTACGTGTTTCATCTCAGCAACCAATTATGAAACTTGCTTCTGAGACATAACATTAAACATGTATGACACATATGATGTCATGCTCACTAGATGGCATGTCTGTTTCTTCTCTTCTTTCATTCACATTGAGTCACAGAGCTCATGCATGTGGAGAGAAGCTTTACATATGAATCTTAAATTATATTTAATTTTCAAACATTGATCAGTGCTGTATAAAAGTTACAAATGAGTCATTATTAATTTTACTGACATAAACTCAGTTGACTTGGAAGATTGGAAGGCAGTTTTATAAATTAATGCTACTACATGATCTCAATGTCAACAAACAGAATTATGCAATTTATGCATACTGAATGTTTAACAAATTATGCTCTTACTCATGGCAAATGTGTGCTGCTGTCTAAAAAAGTAGAATGTTTTCAGTCGATAGAAGGGAAGTACTTGCAGTGAGTAATGCTGTAGTGTAAGGTACTCATGAACAAAGACTTGTGTCTGAATTTGGGTTATACACATGAATGCTCACAAATTATATAATATGTGTTATGTGCTGGGAAATTAAATGTTGTAGTGTGAACCAGATCTACAACATCTGGTCACAAGACATTTGGTCACACAACAATTGGTCACATAATGCCAAGTAAGACATTTGGTCATAATTTTATCATAACAATCAAAAACAAAACATTTCAATGATATACTTTCTTCAATTCAGGCATCAATTGTGAGCTAAACCGCTTAGTTAAAATAAATAATGTATATTAATTGTATTTTTGCATATCAGAGCAACACGACATGTCTAGTTGTCTTAATTATTAATCTAAAGATTAATATCTCAATGGTGTGGGTTACACACATATGAAACATGTGTTAGACTGTCGCTAGGCCAATGGCTTTCTTGTCCACTTGCCATCTGGGTATTTCAGCTTGGCAGCGTGGCAATCTTGTTCAATCTTGTTAAACACTGTTCAATCTATATACATGCAAAGTTGCTACACAATGACATTATTAAAACTTGTAAGCAACTCCCTATCTATACATTAAATATGCTCAAATATGTGATAGTAAATACTGTTCTGTAACTATTATTAAGCCTGCATAAACCAGTCACATAACATAAATAACAAGTAACCCTCAATATTCTTTAATGCTTCATTCACTGAACAAAATTGGCTATCAGTACAATGAGATTTTTTACATAAATAAATGTATTCATATTTGACAGGTTAATACGTAACAAACTAATCAATTGAAGTTAATTGTGAATTTAATTAAAAATATGTGAGGTTAATTTAATAATTTCTGAGCTAAGTGCAATTTAATTAATACATTAAAAAAGTTAATTGCCCCAATGCCTGGACTCGCCTGCTTTGTACACAAAAAGAAGATGAAGCCACTTTGGTGTGTAAGATTGTGACCAAATGTCGCCATTGCATTATGTGTCAGTGACCATCCATTGTGACCAAATGTCGTGTGACCAAATGAAATGTCCTGCACCCGTGCGGAACCATCTGAATATGGTATTCAATTTAACTGTCCAAAAAAAAACATAAAACATAGTATCACCTGAAAGATTTAACAAGATTTAACAAGATTTAACAAGATTTAACAAGATTTAACAAGATTGCCATCTCGAACAACAAGTTCCTGATGGCAAGTGGACAAGGAAGCCATTGGCTTATCGAGAGTCCAACAATTTTCTCATCTATGTGTAGCCTGCCCTTATCAGATATCTGTCAATTCTATTTTTAAACATATTCACACTACTAGCATTAACACAATCATTTGGCAGTTTGTTCCATTCATTTATCACCCTCTGTGAGAAAGAGTACTTTCTCATTTCCAACCTACACTGCTCCTTAACTAATGCTGCTTTGTGTCCTCTGGTTCTACTGCCTTCTTTAAGTTTGAAGAACATATTCCTATCAACATCCTCATAACCGTTCACTATTTTAAACACTTCTATTTGGTCTCCTCTTAGTCTCCTGGTCTCTAGTGTTGTCAAACCACATTGTAATAAGCGACTTTCGTAACTAAGGTCTCTTAATTCTGGAATAATCTTAGTTGCTCTTCGTTGTATTCTTTCTAGCTTATCTATGTCTTTTTTACGATATGGCCTCCATGCTTGAATACAATATTCCAAATGTGGTCTAACTATTGCTTTGTACAGGGGTACAATTAGATGTTTCTTCTTATACATGATAGTTCTCCTAATTAGCCCTAGAATTTGATTTCCTTTCGAAGCAGCAATCCCACATTGCTCTGAAACTTTCATGTCAGCATTAAATGTTACTCCTAAATCCTTTTCTTGTGTGGTTCTACCTAGTACAGCATCCCCCATTTCTACCTAGTACAGCATCCCCGAAACTATTTCATTATTTTTACACAAGTACATCTTGCTTTAAAGACCGTTTGGAATATTGTTTCACATTCAGACATTACTCTTACTACGAATGCGGAAGTAAATATAGTGGCCTATCCCTATTGCCACCGACAATGAGTAATGCCATTACTTTCCGGCCGACAGCTACATCGTATTAAATAGTAAAATAATCTGTACTATTTCTTTCGTTGTTTCTGTGCAATTATGTCTTGTTCGAAATTTCATATTCATACTATTGCAACAGCTTTGTAGCTTGTTGTCATCGAAAGCCCAAATGTATGTTTAATTCCTACACCCAGTGACAACACAAGCGAAAGACAGTGGTCAGTGCAATGAAAACGCGCTTCGTTTTGTTTGCTTACCCAGCCCTGCTTGTGAGGACGAATCGCCCCTCGCGAGATCTATTTGGTCTGTTGGAATCGACATTTTTAGGACTATCCGTTCAATACATCACTGTTTGTGTTTACACGACATAAATTATTAAATAACAACAGGACCTTCTTGTTAGTTAGCCAACGCGCATACAATTCCGCAGCCTCGCTATGGAACCATGACAATTTCAGAATTAGCGCGTGAAATCAAAATACTCCATTATCGCCTTCAGACCTAGCATTGAAGGGTGCTGATGTACGTAACCAACCACGATGCGAGAAATACCGCTGTCGAACTGTGAAAAAGAATTTCTTCTTAACGGGATTGTGGAAAAACAAGTACGATTGTGTTACATGTATATTGCTGCCATGAAACGCTGGTTGACACTGACAAAGTGTGACCGTATTTTACTGTTTGGGCAACGCCATGGGCATGGGGGTGGGGTATCCGCCACGGGCATGGCCATGCCATCCATGGACCATGATCGTGGCATGTCCATGGCCATGGTCCGGTCCATAGTAGGCCTAACCATACCCATTACCCCCGTGACCATACCATGACATAAGTCATGATAGAGACTGACACGTTTTTTTGGAATCGTGAGTGAACTAGATTGGCCTAAGGCTAAGCCTAAGGCTAAGACTAGTTATTTACTTAACGACATTCTGACCTAATTTTTTCTATGCAATTGCATTCATTCAATCATTCCACATCATTGTAATAACCAGTTATGCCCATACGTCAATAGTATGTTACATTTAATCAAAATAGCACAGATTAACAGTTACTAATTAAAAAAAGACATTCAATAATTGTTTAAAGCCAGGACTAGACAAAGCACACTAACATCTACATCTATGGAATACACACTGACAGCAGTCACGCACACACAGTACAAAATGCACACTGACAGCTCATCTGTTAGGCCAATAAAAAATATAAGCATTTATAATGGGCACCCCATTAGTGCACTTAATGCCAGTTCTAACTGTTGTTCTAACAGATGCTTTTCACCACCTCCACTCTCTCCAAAGGAGTCATGTCACATTTCTGGTATACATTTCTGTATGATGATGTAGTGATACTCATATTTATGTAAATTGTAATCATATTTGTTTGGGTGATGTTACCTTAACATTTCTTTGGTGTTGTTAACAATATTAATAAAAAAAATCCAACCGTACCACTTAGGCAGCAGACTATTCTCAGTTTGTCTGTCTATTTCAGTGGTTCCCAACACGTACGCGCACCCCGGGGGTATGCCAGAGGTTTTCTACGGGGTGCGCGGAGGGTTAATAATGCTGTCATTTTGTGTGGTCCATGAAGGAGAACATGTGTTTCTGTAATACTATAAAATTCAAAGAAAACATTTTTTTCAAGCAAAAATTCAATTCTGTTATTTGTAAATTACGATGATTTTGTCTCATTGCAATGGTAAACCCATCTCTTCCGCATCTTATGCCAAGAGTTTGATGAAGACCAGGAGGCGCTGCTCGTCCACATTGAGCCTTTTGGCTCTCATGGGGAACGTCGATAAGGAGAAGTCTCGAAAATTCGTAGAGAAACTCTCGGACATATGTGGCTCTTGAAGCTGGTGTGCTTGAGCGACATTGTTTTCCATATGAACTCGCTAAAGCAACAACAAAGTTCTGGTCTAAGATGCATCCATATGTGGCTGATGTGCCTGTGAGGAAAAATTCCACTTGGTGTACCGAGGGCAACTCTCTCCGAAGAGTGCGTACATGTGTGACTGGGGACTTGCTCTGGGGAGGATGTTCCATGTGGGTTTGACATTTTCCATTGTGGTTAATGCAGGGTGTGAACTTTCAGAGACTTGATGGCCGGGGGACATATGACTACAGGAAGGTGACCATCACATTTGGCACAGACCGTGGTTGCTGTCATGTGCAGATTGGAGACACAAGGTGATTGCTACATTATGATATTCATGTAACTGCAATGAAAATATTAATAGAAATATTTTTTTCTCACTTAAAGAAAATAGAAATAGAGGACATGAAGTAAAATTAGTTTAGGATCAGTGTTGGTTGGATATCAGAAGATACTAATTCTCACAGAAGACAATAAATGAATGGAACAAATTATCTACAGATTGTGTAAATGCTAGCAGCGTGAATATTATGTTTAAAAACAAAATTGACAAAAATCTCAGAAGGGTGGGTTACACATGGACGAAAAATTGTTGGACTTCCGATAAACCAATGGCTTCCTTCTCCACTTGCCGGATGTGTAGCCTCAGATGGCAATCTTGTTAAATATCTGATTGCATTTTTAAGCCAAAATGATATGTAACATGCTGGAAAATGTAGGTTAAAGCTCCCTCCTCATTTGATGAGTTAGATACTTTTGTTAAAATCTTTGACTTTGTTTGTTTGATGGGATCATTTGCAAAAGTGTCGACAGCCTCCATAGAGCCGGACAACTTACGCCCATTTTTGCTGAATCAATTAATAGTTTGTCTGCTGATTTCACTGAAAATAACTAACAAATGCGTACAAAGGAGCTTGCAGCAGCATGTCATAGTCAAGATATCTGTTAGAGATACACCTGTTTCATTTAATTGAAGAAGTTTCAAGGAAATCAGAGAAAAAAATTATTTTATATATTTCCAATATCAAGATATCTAGTAAAAGCACAGTTTTGTTTTCAGTTTTGTACTATTTAGTTTTGATGCATCCTTTTTTCTTAGTTACTTCTGTTCAGGTAGGTCGTTTTACCTGAACCAAACATTTTTTATTTTGACAAAGAAACAACAGGTTTTCACTTATGTGGGGCTAGCTAACTGGAACAGCATACTTTTTTATTTGGCTTGACCAGAATGAATATGAAGCAATATTTTTATCAGGTTTTGAAGTAGGTATGCAAGAGCTGGGTAACTGATCAAAAATCATAATATGCCAATTATTTGTAGTCGCAATGCAGTCGTAGGAACTTCCAAATAAAATATGAAACTGTATAATCATTAAATCATTAATTAAACAAATGTCAGTTTAAATATATAAATATTCTGTTGATAAATAAAGAAAACAATAAACTTGTGAAATGTGCTATTATAATACAGCCCTGTTCAGCTAATGCCTTGGTAACCGGAATGATGTATTATTTGAATCATGCATTTATATGTTTCAATAGACATTGTCCATTATCTGCAATAGTAGATTTATTGTATTGTTGGGGAATAGTGTTTACACTGATACGTGGGAATGTATTGGAGGATGTCACTTAGGAAAGATGGAAGAAGGTAATATACATGTATTATACATGGTGTCTTTGTTGGATCTGTTTTTGTTCCAGTGAAAAGACTGTGGGGATGTTACTCAGCGTTACACCAGATAATGCAAGATGATATGTTATTCATAAATTCTTTTATTCTGGGCACTATAGGGATTTTTAAATATTTTGCAATCTGACAGTTGAAAATCTCACAATGCTTGTGCTATATTATATAAATAATAAAAATGGCACTCTCCATGTGATAATGTTGCTGGCTGTGAAATGAAGGTTTCCCTATTTAGTATTCCTCACACATCTCCCCTGGGGTACCCCGGGGGGCAGGTAACACATTTCTGGGGATTTCACAACAATTAACGAGGTTGCCATCCAGATCAGCAGGCTCAAAATGTCAACTGAACAAGAAAGACATTGGCTTATTGAGGGTTAAACAGTTTTTCTTCTGTGTATACCCCGAATTTGTCATATATGTCAACTCTTTTTTTAAATATAATCACATGCTTGTGGCATTTTAACAAGATTGCCATCCCAAACAACAAGTTCCAGATGGCAAGTGGACAAGGAAGCCATTAGCTTATCGAGAGTCCTGTAGTTAGTAGATCATTTGTTCTAATCATGTATCAATACCCTGGGAAATTGAGTGTTTCAGACACTGTTTCTGTTCCAACCCCAATGGATTAGACATTATTATGGTGTCCCAACTTCAACCGGTTATCTAAATCTCTGGGGGTCTTTTGGCTTTAATGTGTGCATTACAGTGTGGAGAGCTCGATTTTGGTGGAACTAGAGGCACAGAGTCTGACTATTTTTATCGTAAAATCATATTATATAGTATAACTATTGTATATCGATTCTAACATTTTCACTAGTTGTGTTAGCATAATTTGACTGTTATCTGTCTATGAACATTGACAAGTTTCTGTGGACAAACTTTATCAGGGTCAGGCATTCATAGGATCATGTATTGAGGATATCATTAACACCAGTCAAATTATGTTCTGCAATGTGATATTCGCCCAAAAACACTCAAATGAAACGGATTCGGTAAATTATATTTAAAATAAAAAACTGATTAATTAAAACACATTTGAAGGGTGACAATGTTAGAATATATAGCATTTATAATATGTCTGTCTGTCTGTCCATCCGTCCGTCCGTCCGTCTATCTGTTCTACCATATCTCGATCAGTTTCGCGTGTTTGAGGTTGAAATTTTGTAGGTGGTGGTTCGTACATAAAAAAAATATTTGAAATTCCCTGGAGGGTTAGGTTTTATGTCAAAGGAACCAATGTGGACGTTTGATGTAAATGATGTAACTCAGAACAATAGTTACATACAACTGTTAGCACCATAAATGATGTAACTCATAACAATAGTTACATACAAATGTTAGCAACATAAATGATGCAACTCATAACAATAGTTACATACAACTGTTAGCACCGTAAATAATGTAACTCAACAATAGTTACGTACAACTGTTAGCACCGTAAATGATGTAACTCAGAACAATAGTTATGTACAACTGTTAGCACCGTAAATGATAACAGTTGTACATAATTATTGTTATGAGTTATATCATTTACGGTGCTAACAGTTGTATATAACTATTGTTCTGAGTTACATAATTTACGGTGCTAACAGTTGTATGTAACTATTGTTATGAGTTGCATCAATTATGGTGCTGTCACTGCTGCATGTGTTGTCAGGGCAATGGTGCAAGTGTCATGCGAGGTGACAACTCCTAAGTTTACTTGTACAGTCACTGCTGCATGTGTTGTCAGGGCAGTGGCGCAAGTGTCATGCGAGGTGACAACTCCAAAGTTTACTTGTACAGTCACTGCTGCATGTGTTGTCAGGGCAATGGCGCAAGTGTCATGCGAGGTGACAACTCCTAAGTTTACTTGTACAGTCACTGCTGCATGTGTTGTCAGGGCAGTGGCGCAAGTGTCATGCGAGGTGACAACTCCAAAGTTTACTTGTACAGTCACTGCTGCATGTGTTGTCAGGGCAATGGCGCAAGTGTCATGCGAAGTGACAACTCCTAAGTTTACTTGTACAGTCACTGCTGCATGTGTTATCAGGGCAATGGCGCAAGTGTCATGCGAGGTGACAACTCCAAAGTTTACTTGTACTGTCACTGCTGCATGTGTTATCAGGGCAATGGCGCAAGTGTCATGCGAGGTGACAACTCCTAAGTTTACTTGTACAGTCACTGCTGCATGTGTTGTCAGGGCAATGGCGCAAGTGTCGTGCGAGGTGACAACTCCTAAGTTTACTTGTACTGTCACTGCTGCATGTGTTGTCAGGGCAATGGCGCAAGTGTCATGCGAGGTGACAACTCCTAAGTTTACTTGTACTGTCACTGCTGCATGTGTTGTCAGGGCAATGGCGCAAGTGTCATGCGAGGTGACAACTCCTAAGTTTACTTGTGCTGTCACTGCTGCATGTGTTGTCAGGGCAATGGCGCAAGTGTCATGCGAGGTGACAACTCCTAAGTTTACTTGTACAGTCACTGCTGCATGTGTTGTCAGGGCAGTGGCGCAAGTGTCATGCGAGGTGACAACTCCAAAGTTTACTTGTACAGTCACTGCTGCATGTGTTGTCAGGGCAATGGCGCAAGTGTCATGCGAAGTGACAACTCCTAAGTTTACTTGTACAGTCACTGCTGCATGTGTTATCAGGGCAATGGCGCAAGTGTCATGCGAGGTGACAACTCCAAAGTTTACTTGTACTGTCACTGCTGCATGTGTTATCAGGGCAATGGCGCAAGTGTCATGCGAGGTGACAACTCCTAAGTTTACTTGTACAGTCACTGCTGCATGTGTTGTCAGGGCAATGGCGCAAGTGTCATGCGAGGTGACAACTCCTAAGTTTACTTGTACTGTCACTGCTGCATGTGTTGTCAGGGCAATGGCGCAAGTGTCATGCGAGGTGACAACTCCTAAGTTTACTTGTACTGTCACTGCTGCATGTGTTGTCAGGGCAATGGCGCAAGTGTCATGCGAGGTGACAACTCCTAAGTTTACTTGTGCTGTCACTGCTGCATGTGTTGTCAGGGCAATGGCGCAAGTGTCATGCGAGGTGACAACTCCTAAGCAGACGCGACCAAACGAGGGACTTCTCTACGTGAACGTGGAACTTTCGCCAATGGCCGCTCCACACTTTGAAGCAGGAAGGTCAGTGATGGATACTTCATACTTCACTTGATTAGTTGATTTATTTTAAGTATTTTAAAGCTATACTGGCCACAAAGTTGATTAAATAAAAGCTGTTGAAACAACAACTTGGCATGCCAGTATATACATGCTTACATCTATGGGCTTTCCGTCAAATGGTCAACCTTACCATCATTTCTTCAAATTTGGTTTATCTGTATAAATATGGTACCATTTTGACGATAAACAGTTATACTAAAGGGAAATATGATGGTTGTATCAATAGCATTGCATGAATCACAAAATATTTTATGTTGATGGTGGTATAGAATATGTGACTTTTCAGATAAATTCTACTTTATGAAAAACGTAGTTTTTCATCATATTATCTTTTTTGTTCCAGATTTTTTTTAATGTAGTAATGAGATACAATGACATATAGTCTATGGGCCAAATGGAATATTGTTACCAAAATTGGAACTAAAAAAGTTTGTAAAAAAAGTAAAATTGTTTGACGGACATTTCAAAGCCTACTATACGCAATTTTCACTTTTGTGGATTGGCGCGAATTCTTAAAGAAAGGCAATAAGCCATCCAGCACATAACCACTTGGAACGTCGCTTTTGATAAAAAAAATCCTTGCAGTCAGAATTAGTGTGCATCCTTCACAAAACTGCAGCGTTCTGCATTACAACACGAATAGTTTAAAACTTCCTCTGACACTTCTACACACGTGTACTGGTATAAAAGGTTGAGGGTGATTTATGGTACGCAGTCGGCATGGCTGCTATGATGTGAAAAGCATGAATGCGCTCAAGCACCCGGATGACTACCATCAAGAATAAGATGGTGGTCGAGTGCATAATCGTGGAGCATATTTGGGGTTAGGCTCCACGATTACACACTCGACCACTGTCAGCAACCATCTGATTATTTCCAATGAATGAATACACACTCGATCATAATCAAATTCTTTCCAGCGAATTGTAGGTATCAGACACTATCAGTGGTGCGATCAATACAACCGCCAGTACAGTCATGGAGTACGCTTGTGTATGAAGCTCTTCTGAAGCTGGAAAGGCGTCAACCAATGGTTAGAAGAACCCCACATTAACGACACACATCTTCTACCTGCAGTCATTATAATGTTTGGAAGAGCTCCAACAAAACACATGCCATGAAAACCTCCAGGCAATGCTTAATCATCCAGCTTCCAGTCAAATACTGGGATGATTCACTGAGTATCTGGCCCTGCTTAACCACAGCAGAGGCAATCTTGCAGCTTTCTGGATGTCCTATGTTGACCTTGTAGAGCTATTGGCATTGACTGCTGCATCTCCGTTCTATTCGCTTGCTCATTCCATGGCACTTTGCATATGATAAGCAAAACTTTGCAAGATTTTTGCCTATATATTATGCAGAAATGACAAGGTTGCCAAAAGACCATCTAAGTGTCTTTGATCACTTTCAGAATGGGGGTTTTCTGTCCAAATTGGTGACCACAACCCGTTTGGTCTAATACCTGTTGATCAGACCATAGAGGAGACAATCAACAAGGGTACACTGACTGCTGGAAGAACCCAGGGGTTCATCCTCAAACTAGGTGCAGTTAGCAAATACTACCTCACTGTCGAGTACCGTAGCACAGGCCTGAAGAATCTGCGTGATATGATCGAGCTACAGAGTTCTTGTGTTAGTCATGCTGATTTACAATCATCATGTATATAAAGGGACGAGGGTGACGTGGACTCAGTTGTTGACATTCTAGAAAACCAGTGGACAAACCCATTCAACAGCAACAACAGCATCTGATATTGTAGGCCTTTCAATCAACAAGTACTGCAGCTCCACTGGACGTTGTCCATGACCTATTAAACGCTCAGGACAAAAGTGAAAGAGCCTTGTCAAGACTTCCAGAGAGAACGACTGCAGACAGGAAGGAGTAAACAGTTTCATGACCGCATTCCAAGAATGAAGCTGAAGACAGTCAGTATTATCAAGAAACAGTGGAAATCCAAGACTATCAACAAAGATACTATCCTGAAGGCAGATCACAGATTGTTTGGTCACATGGTACTGATAGCAACTAGCAGACGTCTCAACATGCAAGAAGTGCCTAAGCATCCCCTTGCTATACAAAATACCAACAAAGCTGTTTTGACACGAGAGCTGGACAAGAAGGTGACCCCTGCTGAGGAATCGATGTCATATTTGATGTATACAAGGATGATTCGATCAAATCAACTGAAATGATGCAGAGAGGGTCTGATGACAGTGTGATGCTAGCTAACATCATACCTGATCACAGAATCAAGCAGTGGAGGTGTCTGCTAGTGTGTGCTTCAAGCAAAACCAAACTGGTCCAGTTCATGGTGCAAGACTGGAAGAGGTCACACCTGAAGAAACAATTGGAAGACAAGGTACTATATGTGACATGTGGGGATAATTGTTTCAAGCTCACAGCAGAAAGGTCAGAGGAAGTGAATGAGATGAAGATGGTACAAGAAGAGGCAGACACTCGCATGTTGTTGCATACAAAGCAAACCGCTGCAGACTATGATTCAATCATAATTGTTGAAGATGACACTGACGTGTTGATTCTTTGCATGGCTGTGCAAGCTCGTATTGGCTGTAACCTTTACAAACATAATCAATGTCAAGAAAATATGTGCAACTGTTGGACAAGGAACATGTGCTGCTCTGTTGGGAATGAACGCATTTACAGGGTAATTTCTCAGGTCAAGGCAAGCTGAAGGCCCTGAAACTGCTCCTTCATAATACAACATGTCAATGAGCTAGCAACTACCAACTACCTACTCCCAACTCTTCCGAGCCAAGAAGGGGGAAGTGGAGTCTGGCCAGCTCCCTCCTTGTAAAGACTCTCCACATGCATGCCCTCAGAGCACATCATACTTTAGACAAGTGCCCTGACATTCCCTCCCCCTGGATGGTCATGGGTGAGAGCTCAGTGACGATGGCAAACTCACCATTAACTGGATGACTGGATCCCCAGCTACAGAGGTTGCTCTGGAGTTGCATTCATGCAAATTCAGGCATGTTTGTCAGGCTCCAGACGACGAGTGCCTTATGAATGGACTGAGATGCACAGATGCTTGTTGTTTCCAACACTGTTCTAATATGAGACCTAAGGTGGATGAGCAGCAGGACCGGGATAGTTCAGATGATGAAGTGTGAATTTATGGACATTGATCAGTTGCCCATTTAAGATATATAATTAATGTATTTAGCGTAGTTTGTTTGATGATGAGATCGTTTTTTGTTACAACATGCGCATACTTGTAACAAAGCCGCATCGTAGCCATGGTTGTAACTACATAGTGATCAAACTAAATATTTAATGTTCTTATTATATCATTTATAAATAACATACATTATTGCAAGAAACTACAGAAACTACATAAACTACAGACTGAAACAAGTTTGCTAAGATAGTTCATATGGATAGCAAAGTGGCTTGTACATGCTACGTTTCACTCTGCAGTCAAAATAAAGGCCTGCATTTTGACTTAGGGATCACGTACAAAAAGACTTGGTTGCTTACCTTAAGCTACGTCCTACATGGGTCCATCATATTATTTCATGCTCTACAGACGTAGGTCATCAAAAAGCATTGTTAAGTTTAGTTCGTCCTGATGCTACCAGTTGGTCAAATTTCAGGTCCTGACCAATTAATGGCCTATAAAATGAAGTAATAAATCTATGTTAACTGTTCTATGTTAGATATATTAATGTGTATTGAACTGATGAGCTTATATATGAATTGTCCTCTTCAAAATCTTTGATTTGATACCAAATGTGGTCATGTACATGCAAAAAATTTGTAAAAAGGTCCTGGCACACGGCTAAAAGTAGTCTAACTGGCAAATTTTATTTTTTTATGTTCAGCATGATTATAGGAATCCTGAATTCATTTTGTGTCACATCAGGCATGTACGTCCATAACATAAAATACATTTTTAATTGTATTGTCTAATAATTGTTTAATAAATTTTTTTTTGCAAAGTACATTTTTTCTGAGTATGCACAAGTACTTAACTTTATTTAATTCATCATAGTTTATGGTTTATCTTTGTTATGGAGCTATAGAGCTGTATGTCAGTAACACAATTCTCAACAGTGCAAAGTTGATAAGGCTACCACATTTTGTCAAATATTTGAACTACACTGGGTACTACATATACACATGTCTAACCATGGGGCTCTGTAGCCATGCATATGAAATACAACATCCTCGCAAAGGAATTTGATTAACCAAGATCCGAGGATATGTGAAATACAGTACGTTCCAACTCCTAAGGATGTTTATCTTTTAATTGTTTATCTTGTCACCTTAGTTGAATCTCATCCATTTTAGATAAAAATATAAAAAAGATAGCACACAAACATTGGAAGAACTGAAACAATGCTTTTTGATCTGACATACTAAAATTAAATAGTTTATTGTAACTATTTTCAAGAAGTACAAATAAACAAACCAAAATAAATTATTTCTAAAAGTAACATAAAGAGAACATTGAGATGAAGAACATAACTACCTGAGCACAGGAACATCATTTTGTTCTCTGATGACATTTAAATCAGTTTTCTTATAACATAAAAGTCAGTTTGCTAAGAACAGACTGAACTTTATTGGTAGAATAGCAGAAAAGTACAGTTTGTTCATTAGACAACATAAATATTAAGAACAGTTCATCACTCTAACAATAATTAATTATTGCTATTATGGAGTTTTTAAAATGTTTTCTCTTGGACATCAAAGCTGTTTCAGTTTACCTTTTAGTAACACTAACCCTGTTTTGTTTTGGCTCAAAGACTCAAAATCTAACTCTCAGAAGCCAAGCTCCAACCAAAGTGAATGAACAAGGAGAAATTTGTCAATGTCACTATCTATTCTCCCACAGCAGTGGACTGTGTACAATTTGTTCCAATTATGTCACTTGGCAGATTAATAATGTTTTTGTAGAAGTCAAATAAATAGCAATTACATGGAACAGATCAAGGGCCCCATGCACAGCCTCGTTTCTGTGCAGTTGAATGTAATAACCTGTGTGATTAATGAAATTTTTTCTAACTATTTTATTAACCATAGCTTTGTACCGTTTCATGACAATACCAACTAGTGATCATAACAAAATATAATAGCTCCACCTAGTGAGTGTCCACTTAATCAAATTCTCCATGACAGACACCTGTCCATAACAGACATAATGCATAGTCCTGGCGGTGTCCACTATGGACAGATTTTACTGTATATATATATATATATATATATATATATATATATATATATATATGTGTGTGCACACACGCACACACACATATGTATGTGCACACACGCACACACACTTCTAATTGTTTCATCCCTTGACTGGGCCGATCATAGGGGTGTGCGCTTGGAGGTTTCCACAGTGATCTTTCTCCATCTGGGACGGTTGTGGGCAGCATTGCATAATTCCTGTGGCTCCAGACCCGTCCACTCTCGAATGTTGTCCAGGTACATTTTTAGTGGTCTTCCTTGTTTTCTGCTGCCGTTGACAGTGCCTTGTAGTATTTCTTTGGCAAGTGTGTTGTGTCTGGTTGTATGACCGAACCATTGGAATTTTCAGCGTTTTACTATGGCCAAACTCAATTCTTGTGGTCCTGCGGTTTTGGTAATGGCTTGCATTACTGACATATCTGTTATGTGGACTCTGTAAGAAATTTTCAGGATCCTTCTGAAAATTTCATCTCAAATGCAGCTATTCTTCTTTCGAACTCGACTTTCAGGGTCCAACTTTCGCATCCATATGTCAGCACTGACACAACCAGGCTTTTATAGAGTCGTATCTTTGTTGCCGTTTTGATGTTGTTGTTGCTCCATATCTTCTTGAGTCTCGCTATCGCTGATGTTGCCAGGTTTATCTGTGTGCGTATTTCCTCTGTGGAGTCGCCTTCAGAGGAGATGATCGACCCGAGATACTTGAATGATGTTACTTCTTCGAGGCGTTCTCCATTCATTAGCGGTTGCTGTTGACCATGATCTTGCTCTTTCCAGTGTCGTTGTAAGTTCTTGTAGCTCCTCTGTTCCAGTGATTAGGTCAATGTCATCTGCGAATTTGAGGTTGCTGATCTCTCTACCATTTATCGATATCATGCCATTGAAGTTGTGTAGAGCTTCTTGCTTGATATTTTCAAGGTATAAGTTGAACAGCACTGGCGACAAAAGGCATCCCTGGTGTACTCTAACTGATGTTCAAAACGATTGTCCAATTTTTCTTTTTGTAGCACTGCACTTGTTGATGGTCCATACAGCGATTCAGGTAGTGTCACTAGTCCTTCATCAATGTTATAGCTATGATTCTTAGCATTATTTTGCTGGGATGGCTGATCAGACTTATACTTCTGTAGTTCTTACAACAGTGTAAGTTCCCTTTCTTTGGTATTGTTATTATGAGCGATTTTGTCCACTCTTCTGGTCAAGTCTTGGTTTCCCAAATCTTTTGGCGTATGATCATGAATGCGTATATCATTGCCTGCCCACCATGTTTGATAAGTTCAGCTGGTATGTTGTCGACGCCGGGAAATTTTGATATCTTCAGCATTCGGATTGCCTCTTCTACTTCTGCTCGGAGAATGGGCATATCAGCACTTTCATTTTGCGGCAGTGTTCGAGGATGTTGTCATATGTGTTCAGTTCGTAGTTGTACAGTTCTTTGCAGTACTCGGTCCATCTCCCAAGTACTGCCTTTTTTTCGGTAAGGAGGGTGCCGTTTTTTTTGGCAAACCAGGAGAGGAGATGGGTGTCACTTAGACTACAAACCCACTGAAATACATATATATATATATATAATATTATAATTATAAACCTAAGCAAAATAACTGAATGTTGGCACTCTATTTAGAAGTTAACACTGCAATGTTCCAAACAATTATTAAATTATATTACAATTGTGGTGTAAATCTGGCCATGTTCGCACTGTGTATTCCTGGATAGTTAAGTGATTTGACTGTACAGCATTTATATAACTTTAGTGGTTCTACATGTATGATTGAGCTGTATGCCGTGTTTAAAGAAAGGTGTCGCCGTATTTCAGACCTTCTCAGCAAGGCGTGGAGTTGAGTCGGTGCTTGGAGCGATGTCTCAAAGAGTCTCGCTGTATTGACACAGAATCTCTCTGTATCATGTCTGGCACAAAGGTGAATATCTTTATTTTTGTATCCCTGTTTGTTTAGTAACGTCTTGGCTGTTGTTTGATGATTCCACTGCAGTATGTCATGTTCTTGTTCCTTAAATGTTAATGTTGTCATTCTATATTTTGTTTTCAGATTGTCCTGTCTTGATTGAATACAACCCTTTTGGAATTTACAATGCGATCAATGTTTTTGTGCTTAATCCACGGAAAAGTCGATAAAGAAACTTTAATTTTTATGCCATGGGGGCATTTTGATTTTAGATAGAGCAAAATCATTGGTTCTTATTCTGTATATTTCACACAATTTCCCTGCAGATTGTACATCGTGTGACGTGCTTCTTTGCCACCGTGCAGGTTTGGTCCATCCGTGTTGATGTGCACGTATTGAACCACGAGGGAAACCTCATAGACGCATGCAGCATGGCTGCCATCACAGCCCTGGCGCACTTCAGGTATTTTAAGCTCGCTTGCTTTCACTGAGGAAGGCTTCAACTGTAAATGAGGAAATTCATTATGAGCTTGTAGTTTAGTTATTTATTTATTATTCTTTATTCAGTTATTAGTCTTATACGTTATTTATTTATTTTAATATATTTTATGGAAATATTTTAGCTGTACTTAGTTATTATTGCATGTGTATTTACAATGACTGTATGTGCCTTTGAATGAACTGTTCCCAAATGTATGGCGCTTTACAAATGTTAGTAGTAATAATAAATGTGGCCCACGGACTGTTAACTTGGTTGGGTGGTAAAGTTGGCTGGTATAGTTGCTTGGTATCACTGGCTGGTATAGTTGGCTGGTCTCATTGGGTATTGGTAAAGTTGATTGGTTTTACCAGCTTATTTCACTGGCTGGTCTCACTGGCTGGTCTCACTGGCTGGTCTCACTGGCTGGTACAGTTGGCTGGTCTCACTGGCTGTACTCGCTGGCTGGTCCCACTGGCTGGTCTCAGTGGCTGGTCTCACTGGCTGGTCTCAATGACTTGTCTCACTGGCTGTACTCGCTGGCTGGTCCCACTGGCTGGTCTCACTGGCTGGTCTCACTGACTGGTCTCGCTGGCTGGTCTCACTGGCTGGTCTCACTGGCTGGTCTCACTGGCTGGTACAGTTGGCTGGTCTCACTGGCTGGTCTCAATGGCTGTACTCGCTGGCTGGCCCCACTGGCTGGTCTCAGTGGCTGGTCTCACTGGCTGGTACAGTTGGCTGGTCCCACTGGCTGGTCTCAGTGGCTGGTCCCACTGGCTGGTCTCACTGGCTGGTCTCACTGGCTGGTACAGTTGGCTGGTCTCACTGGCTGGTCTCGCTGGCTGGTCTCACTGGCTGGTACAGTTGGCTGGTCTCACTGGCTGTTCTCAATGGCTGGTCTCACTGGCTGTACTCGCTGGCTGGTCTCACTGGCTGGTACAGTTGGCTGGTCTCACTGGCTGGTCTCAATGTCTGGTCTCACTGGCTGGTACAGTTGGCTGGTCTCACTGGCTGGTCTCACTGGCTGGTACAGTTGGCTGGTCTCAATGGCTGGTCTCAGTGGCTGTACTCGCTGGCTGGTCCCACTGGCTGGTCCCACTGGCTGGTCTCAGTGGCTGTTCTCACTGGGCTGGTACAGTTGGCTGGTATTGCTGGCTGGTCTCTTTATGCCAGATACCATATCATGTTGGTTGCACAGAATTGCTTTGGTTACACTGTTGACTTCTGCTAGACACAGTAGCAAAGTTGTAAAGTATAGGTAGAGCATCTTCTTACTCAAGTGGCTAGAATTTCTGTCCTCTTGGTGCCGTTCAAAGCTTGGACAGTTCTGTTCAGTTTGGACTGCATCAGTTCACTCAACTGTATAAATACATAGCCGTGGTTGAATGATTCCCATAGAAGTTGTTGAAATGAACAGGTCTCGAAGTGAGTTAATTAATTATGAAGTGTTTAAATATGTCCTACAAGACATGATTAACACTGCAGTGGAATCTCGGACACATACACTAGGGTCAAAGTGTACGGACTAACAAGTTTTCCAGATAAATGAATTATACAATTAACAGGGTATATTAGCATTAGGAAATGTTGTTCCCTTGAAATGATGTGATTAATGAGGTTCCACTCTGTATAAGAATTGTTCCTTTATCTACATATCAAGACAGTTGTCTCTATCTATCAGTGGTCTCTATCTTTAAATCCACAGGCTCTTGTTCCCTGCTTCTGATGGTAAGACGGTGGCCAGAGCTGCTTCCAAGTCGGGCGTGTGTACAGCATAGAGCAGGCAGTGTGTATGACAGCAATGCCGTAGTTGACTCCCTCCAGGGGTCTATATTAGGACAATGAATCATGCTGCATGGTAGAATTACAGCCACAAACACAGCCAATTAATTAGCTCTCCACTGCACAATGTATGTATGTATTAGTCATACTTCCCACTTGTTCACATATCACCCACTACCGCAGTCTTGCAGTCTCGAGTTATGCTGCAGATGGTACAAGGCAGTTGGGGTGGACAATGGTGAATGTAATGTCAAGTGGCTGAATATCGAGCTGTTCATACATATTGAACCAAATAACATGTGGTGTATTGAATTGCAGACAACTCACTGAATACTGAAGAGGCACTTATTTTATGGATTTTGATTTATGATATGCTTCAAGACAATGCTGGTTTAACAGGTGTCAACCAGATCAGGTGCTGCTAAATAGATAAAATGCAGATTTTTTTTTTTATTTTCTATATAATTGTTTGAAAATTGTGTTTTCATAAATTGCTATAATTTTTCATTTATTTAATCAATAGTAGTTATATCATCTCATTTCTGTTATTGTTTTTTTTTAATTGTATGTCTCTAAAATAAATTAATTAATAATGCACACTAGAATTGTTTCAAACATTTATTTCTCTAAATAGATGTTATCAGTTCTAGTAGACCTTCCATCATATTTCTGTAATTATTAATAATTTTTTTAATTTTTATATTTCTGTTCTTCAATGTATCATCTAATTTCTATAATTGTTTTTAAAATTGTTTTTCTTCTCATCAACATAAACAAAAAATATCCATCATCTTTTAAAATTGTTTCTCTTATCTTCTCATCAACATAAACAAAAAACATCCATTATTTTCAGTTGAAATATTTTACTCTGACAATTTGTTTAATGTTCTGTCATAAAATGTCATGTTGATGTCTTCAGGCGTCCGGATGTGACAGTGTCAGGAGAAGACGTCACCATTGTAAGTGTTCTTTGGGTGTCAAACTGTCATATTCGTATTCATAAAGTTTTATATAATTCTTAGGCCATTTATATACAGTGCATTAGTTAAGGAACAGTGTAGGTTGGACATGAGAAAGTATTCATTCTCACAGAGGGTGATAAATGAATGGAACAAATTGTCAAATGATTGTGTTAATTGTAGTGTAGTCATGTTGATGTGACTTGTAGTTGTGTGTGGCTGTATGTTGACGTGACTTGTGGTCGTGTGTGGCTGTATGTTAATATGACTTGTAGTTGTGTGTGGTTGTATCATGTATGTTGATGTGACTTGTGGTCGTGTGTGGCTGTATGTTGATGTGACTTGTGGTTGTGTGTGGCTGTATATTAATATGACTTGTAGTTGTGTGTGGCTGTATGTTGCAGCATTCCTTGGAGGATCAGGATCCAATCGCACTTGGCGTCCATCACATGCCTATATGTGTGTCCTTCGCCTTTTTCCATCAAGGGTACGTAACTAGGTCACTGGGTCATGCATTAATCAGGTCATGCAGTCACAAACTAAATAAATCTGTAGTACATGGATTTAACAACTTGCTTGCTCACATTATTTTTAGATTGCACTAATAAATTAGTTTTTTTATAGTTAAATAATTATTCTTTGTCAATAAAATGTTAAATCCATGGATGATTAAAATGTAATTATTTTGTCGCTACCAGTGACATATCATTGTACAGAGATTTGTTAATTAGAGCAGCCATGATGTTTTTTGCAGGAAGTACTTACTGGTTGACCCTAACGAGATGGAGGAACGAGTAATGGATGGAAAGATGGTAATAGGGATGAATAAACACCGCGAGTTGGTCACTCTACAGTTGACCGGTAGCATGCTGCTCCACAAGGACCAGGTATACTTGGGGTCAAACATCTGATGCATACAGAGTTTTGTTTAAAGGTCCATCCTCAATTCAATTTGTTTAAAGGAAATCATCAAGTGTCTTCACAGCGTGTATCATTACAACATGTTTCTAAAAATATGTTTTTCCCACATAAAATAGTTGTTTTCCTGTTCTTTAGAACTCCACATTTAAAAAATAAGAGCTTTGTCTTCTTGGAAATAGGAGCTTTTGTTTCGGAAATAACAGCTTTTGTAATGTCACTGTAGCAAATATGTGTTTAATTTGGAATAAGGTTGACTTAAAAACCCAACAAAATTTTAATCCGTAAAAATGCTTCAGGCGCAATGTTTAAAAGTGTGTTATTAGTCATTATTATGTCAGATTTGTTTACACAACTGATTCTTGCAGTGTGATATCGCATGACATCATATGTCGCATAAACCAGCCTTTTACCGAGAGCACTGTGTGATGTGGGTTTCTGCCACCAGGTGCTGCGCTGTACCCAGATCGCCTCGTTGAAGGTGCAGGAAATGACAGCACTAATAGAAGAGGCGCTCAAGAATGACACACACGAGAGGTGCTCACTTACACTTCATTGTCTTCAGCAAAAAAATCTATAAAATCTTCATAGAATATTATGTAATCATCTCTTTGGGTCTGGTGGCCCATGTGGCACTGCAGTGTTCTTTTACAGCTCACCCTGTCTTTGGCCACCTGTTTGGCTTCATTCCAGATCTTCTGTTCCAGTTCTTATTTGTCTTTTCCACTTTTTCGCCAGTGCATAATTCTTGTGGTTTTGTTCAATTACAGTTGTAAATATTGGGTTCTCTTACATGTGTGATCTTAATTGTCTTGTTCAGTTGCAGTTGTTGGGTTTTGATTACATTTGCAATTGTTATTCTGCGATTGATTGTGATTGTTGGGTCGAGGCCGGTGCTCTGCCACTGGGCCACCAGAGTGCAGCACTGGTACCAAACACTACTCGGTCATCTGCTTCTTAAAGTAGCTCTTTTTTATTGGTTATTAATATATATATAATATCTTGTTGTTTAAAAAAACATACAAAATGGTTTCCTCTCTTGATCTTTTGTGTCTTAATATTGTAGAAAATGCATGATTTCCGAATGATATAAAGTAGGCCAATTATTCTTCATCTTTGAAGGTGAAATATAACGTTTTTCATTGGATGATTTATTGGACCGTAAAACTCTCGTTTTATGCACTTTCTGATGCTAAATATAATGCAACAATCAAGATTAACACATGAAGTATAACACTGTTTAAGAATTGGGACATTTTAATTATGCAAAACCCCCGAGCATCATATCAATTAACCAATGAAACTTGATGTAAATTCCCTTTAATTCAGCTGTTAGTGGGATCAACCTGTGATGAACTGATGTTGTATCCATGGAAACGAAAATTATAATCCCACCGATTGTTTGAGCTAGGGCTACAGGGGGTCAGTTTGGCTCAGCCTCCTCGAAGAACACGAGGCATGTGACCAGCGTCACCATGGAAAAGGAGATGGAAGAAGTTGACACGGGTGCCCTCAAGGAGTTGGCCCGCGCAGTGGTGCGCCAGGGACGGGAGTCGGACGAGGATTCACCAGGAATGACACAGGATCCAGTCGTCACTATTCTGGTAGAGTATCTTGTTTTATGTAGCAGTGAGTTACACATATTGTAGTGGAACATACTTAGAACGTTGCAGATCTGCTATTTTTTGGGGGTTGTAATCTGTATTTTTTACTTGAAACTGTATGAAGCCATATAAACCCAAAGAGCATTTTTATTAATTAATTCGCCTATTGCATACCTATTCTGATGGCCATTTATCAGGCTTTATCAATATGTCTACATCAAATGAAATCCAAATTTCGTCAGAAATCTGCCAAGCATCAAAAGAATTTGTGTTTCAAATGCTGTAAGTTTGTCATTTGATTTTTACTTGTCTGATGAACACATTGCTTTCATCGCGATTTTCCATTTGAAACAAATCCCTATAAAACAGGGTCTCCTAAAAATCCATATTGGATATGGTAGATCCATACGATGCGGCAGGCCTCTTGATGTTTGTCTGCAGTCTTCAGTAGTCTATGCTACAACATGTCCGGAAAGTACCATCATTACGGGTATGTTTGGAGATTTCTTGCAGTTTATAAATGTCAAATTCTTATATTAGATTACTGTATCTGCGACATAAATTGTCGGGGGGACATCTTGAGGTCGCAATTTCTTACAATTCAACGGTTTGAAACCAGGTAGCTATTATGTATCCAAACACAGGAATATATATCCCGCATAATAGAGCCTGCCCGAAATAACACGTGCCACCTCTGGTGCATTATAACACTAATATAAAAATGAAATCGCGTGAGATTGTCGACAGAAGTACAACACGTAATTCACACGAATCTTGCCTTGCACTGAAATAATCGTGTATCTATGACAAAACGTACTAAATCTCGTTTGAAGTTATTCACACGTCAGATCAGCCAATGTTTTTGTTTTGTTGCTTTAAAGTACAAAATTACGTGTTGTAGTTTGTTCGACAATCGATCCCATGATGCATTGCATTTATACACGGACGCCATCTAGCAATCAAAGCCATGACATTCCGGGTGACAATTATTACCACAGCACATCTGTCAGACAAATGACATTCCGGGTGACAACTATTACCACAGCACATCTGTCAGACAAATGACATTCCGGATGACAACTATTACCATAGCACATCTGTCAGACAAATGACATTCCGGGTGACAACTATTACCATAGCACATCTGTCAGATAAATGACATTCCAGGTTACAACTATTACCATAGCACATCTGTCAGAAAAATGACATTCCGGATGACAACTATTACCATAGCACATCTGTCAGACAAATGACATTCCGGGTTACAACTATTACCATAGCACATCTGTCAGACAAATGACATTCCGGGTTACAACTATTACCATAGCACATCTGTCAGACAAATGACATTCTGGATGACAACTATTACCATAGCACATCTGTCAGACAAATGACATTCCGGGTTACAACTATTACCATAGCACATCTGTCAGATAAATGACATTCCGGGTGACAACTATTACCATAGCACATCTGTCAGAAAAATGACATTCCGGATGACAACTATTACCATAGCACATCTGTCAGACAAATGACATTCCGGGTTACAACTATTACCATAGCACATCTGTCAGACAAATGACATTCCGGGTTACAACTATTACCATAGCACATCTGTCAGACAAATGACATTCTGGATGACAACTATTACCATAGCACATCTGTCAGACAAATGACATTCCGGGTTACAACTATTACCATAGCACATCTGTCAGATAAATGACATTCCGGGTTACAACTATTACCATAGCACATCTGTCAGAAAAATGACATTCCGGATGACAACTATTACCATAGCACATCTGTCAGACAAATGACATTCCGGGTTACAACTATTACCATAGCACATCTGTCAGACAAATGACATTCCGGGTTACAACTATTACCATAGCACATCTGTCAGACAAATGACATTCTGGATGACAACTATTACCATAGCACATCTGTCAGACAAATGACATTCCGGGTTACAACTATTACCATAGCACATTAGCACATCTGTCAGACAAATGCAGCATGATTCTGCTGTAATGGCACGTGTTGTGATCAACATTTTATGCGTAGTATTTTTAATTGTTTTGTCTCAGGTTGTATTGACATGGTTTTTATTATTGCAACTGTTGTCATGATTGAATTCTAGGATGGTGCTCGCCTCGTGATCAGGATATAGTGAGTTTTTTATTCTTAAACATTATGAAATAAATGGCAATACCCTGGATTAAAAAAATTGCTGTTCCTCTTGAAGGGAAAGCAAACAGGAAGAATTGGGGAAGGCGGTTTGTCGTCGTGGGACGTGGAGGAAGTGGAAGAGGATGTTGAAATGGTTGGGGAGTCAAAGGTCAAGGCCAGCGACAGAGAATCGACAACATTGTCTCACATCAGTAAGTGAAGATGAGCGGTAAATGTTCGTGAAATATCTTTGGATTCACATTACGCAGTCATCTTTTACTGTAGTTGAAATTAAAGTACAAAGTCCTGTCATTTTTATATTATATAAAAAAATTATTATTAAAAAAATATTTAAAAAGTTGTGGTTCAATAAACCATGATGTTGGTCAGGTTGTTTGATTTTATGATATAAAAGCAATCGCATTTTGTGCATTTAAAATAGATCTGAAGATGCTCACGCAACACATTTCCCACAACACAAGATACCTCAAGTCAGCTGTGATTATCAGAATAAACAGAATGATACGTTCCAAATAGACCTGACTGAAATGCAGTCAGTTTTACTAAAAATGTATCACTCATGTCTATGTAAATTAATAAAAGAATTTTTTGTTGACTTGAAACCAGCATAATTTTATGTAGTAGCACAATTTATTATGTTTGTTGTTAGTGGAAATGTAAATTAGTTACATAGATACTTGTGAGACTTTTGTCATAGTTATCACCTCTCAGGAAACTGTGGTTTTGTCTTCAAATATTTCTTGTTGGATGTCTGCACAGCTAATCATATGTGATCGTCTCTCAAGATACACAATTTTATAGATCTTAGGCATGTTTTTTTGCCATCTTAGCCAGATTACAATCTTGACAGCAACCGTGAATGTCCAGGGACACTTGTTTTAACTCTGGTTGCTGTCTACTTCCAGGCATTGACTCAAGTGAGGAGAGCGAAGAAGATGTGACAGAGACACTGGCTGCCCATCACCTCGGGGTCCACGAGACTGCTCAGTAAGACAAGTCATAATAATAATTAATGTTCCGAGCATGTGTGCACTGCAGATGTGAAGCGAAACACATGCGTTTGACTTATGCCATTCCTGGGTGAATCACATAACGTACAGTAAGCTCAGTTAAGGTTGAACTGTCAAATATGTTAATAAATAAATAAATAAAATGTCCATGTGAAAAAAAGTGCTGAAAAGCCATTACTGCAAACTCACTTTAAAAAGTTACTAACAAATAATGAATAAGTAGATAAATAAATAAATAATTAAAATAAAAAATTAAATAGATAATAAAAAAATCCATGTCATTACAAATAGTCATTACAAATTCACTTCCGCCACCTATACAATAGAGTCTCAAGTTCTAATAATAATAATATTTCTTTTGTATGGCGCCACATCCAATTCCTTTCAATGAGTTTTAGCCCATCCAGAAGTTTAGGGCACAACATTTAACAAGATTGCTATTCAAGGCAAAGGCCCAGGTGGCAAGCGAACAGGGAAGCCATTGGCTTATCAAGAGTCCAATAAGTTTTCTTCTATGTGTCGCCCGCCCTCCTGAGATATTTGTAAATTTGTTTTTCAAACATGCATGCTGCTAGCATTTACACAAACAGTAGAGAGTGACATGCTGGAAGGAGAGTGCAGTGCCCCTGTCGTGTGATCTTCACTGGCTACCCGTTGCACGCAGAATCAACTTCAAGATATTAGTGTTTACCTACAAAGCCATGCAAGCTAAGGCATGCATGATGAAGTGCCCATGTATTTAAGTGAACTTGTATGCTAATACCGACCAGCAAGAAAACTGCACTCTACTAACAGCCACAGATTAAAAGTGACGCAAACTTGCGTCAAGGCTGGGGACGGCTCGTTTGCAATGGCTGCGGCGTCCCTATGGAACATGTTACATAACCATGTTAAGACCTCAGACACTTTCACCAGCCAGTTTCATATGTTGCCTAAACACCCAATTTATTTCTGACCGCTTTTTAGCGTATATCTTCCAGACAATCGAACAGTTTAGTTGTCTGCAATTTAATTATGAGTATCTTACTGTTATGTAGCAATATTTAAAGAACTCAATTTGACAATTTAATATATTATATAAATATTTTAGATGATTTATTATAATTATTTATATATATATATATATATATATATATATATATATATATATATATATATATATATATATATCATTGCTTTATAATTACTTTGGTATATTTATTTGACAATAATTTTTGACTATTAGAATTTTAATCTGTTGATTTAGTTATTTGTTTATTTAGCAATTCTAGACTATTTTATTGTGCTATATTTATTTTTAAAATAATTTGTATTAGTAGCAGTATTTTAATATATTTATTTGTTTATTTAGCAATTCTAGATTATCTGATTTAATTTTTAGTATGTTGTACACTTTTTGGATCTGATGCTATACCAAATAAAATATAGGTAGTATTATTATAGATAATTTGTTCATTCATTTATTGAATGACCAATATAAATATGAAAGGATCCTTAAAACGAAAATTAAAGGGTGAATTTATCAAAGTAAGTACCAAAAACCAAACAATGGTTTTGTGATGTTGCAGTGGTGCCTCAGGAGATGCAACTATTGATTTGACAGCCGCTCTCAATCGACAGAAGCCAGCAACAACAGGCAGAGGAAAGAGCAAAGTCAAGCGATGATGCAGCCATATTAAATTCCACATTTATCTCATCGCTGTCTGGCCAAGCTGACTATGCAATCGCTGTCAGTTAGACGTGCCTTGAACTCGTCGTGATGCATGCAACTTGGTGCAAAATGTAATATGCTTGTACTAACAACATTTTTGTCTAGTCAAGGTATTGTGAATGGATCTAAATTTAAGAGACTAGCTACTATGCTACGGTACCCACTGCTGTGTCACTCTCAAGATATACAACACTGACATCGACAATGATGACGCGTCAATCTGCCATATACAGCATACCGAAGTGTTGTATCTCCTGCCAGAGGGAGACATGTCTGCTCTGCATAGACATTATACAACAGACACTGTGTAACTTCAAAATATTGACAAACAAATAAAGTTCCTTACTTACCTTACTTACTAGCATGGTTGTATTTCCTTATTTGAGAGCGTTTTATTCTCATCTAAAATAATTCAGCACCATGACACAAGCATCCACCAGTGGATCTTGTATATCTGCCAGTGGATCATGGATCCACAAGTGATCCACAAGTGGATCATGCATGCACCATTATTATAACCATTTATAGGTAGACGTGACATGGTGTAAGAGTCTTGCTATCTACCAAAAAACCCAGCTCCCAAAACCAGCCAAATCACAGGGATGGCTTGTCACTCATTTCACAACTTTCCCAATTCTCTGTTTTGGACCACTTCAACGCGCTGTTTTATCTGCAGATCAGCACTATTTTCTGTAATTTCCCATGTAGGAAGTAATTCAAGACAAATATGATTATTTTAGTGAAGCAGTTGGTCCAAGCAAATATTCAAGTAAAATAGGAATTTGAAACGGTATGTAATAAAAAAGTATAAATGTCAGGATACACTTGCAAACATGGGCCAACACAGACATAACAGATGCTGAATTAGGATTTACAGGATATGTAATGTTTAGGAGAGATCAAATAGGAAGAAGGGGAGGGGGAGTTATTTTATATGTTGAAACTATTCAGGCTTATGAAATAAAATTAGAAAGGGAAGCAGATTACGATGAAGCTGTTTGGTGCAAAATAGTTTCAGGAAGTTCAAAATTAACTATTGGATTAGTTTACGGAAGTCCAAATGAAGAAACGAAGAGGATAACACAAAAATACAAAATGCTATAAAGGAAGTTAATAAAGGGGAATGTATCATAATGGGAGATTTTAACCATGGACACATACAATGGAAATCTCTAGAGAGTACGGGGGTGAGGACCAACAAATTTCTATTTTTAATTCAGGAGAGCTTCCTTACTCAGCATGTGCTGGTACCAACCAGGGGAGAAAATGTATTGGATATACCGGTAGTTTTATCATCACAAAAAGAATTAGTGGACAATGTAAAAATACATGAACCATTGGGTAACAGTGACCACAATCAAATATATTTTGACATCAATGTAAAATCAGAAAGTAAAAATAAAAAAACGTATAGAAGAAACTTCCACAAAGGTAACTATAAAGATATGAGAAAATACTTAGCAAAGCTAGATTGGAATAACATGCTGATGAATAAGACCGCAATTGAATGTTGGAATATTCTAAAATATGAAATTGAGAGTATCATCGATAAATTTGTTCCCTTCCGAAAACAAGGAAAACGGTGTAGAAAGAAACACTTGTCAAAAGAGGCTATTAGAAAAATAATGCTAAAACAAACTATGTGGAGGGTTTATAGGCGTACCAGAAAGGATGAAGACTATGCAAATTACAAAGAGGCACTTAACCTAGCTACAACTGAAATTAGAAAATCTAAAAGAACCTTTGAAAAAAAATTGGCAGGTAATATAAAAAATTACAGCAAGAGTTTCTATGCTTGTGTAAGGAGTAAACAGAAAGTTCGAGATAAGGTCGGACCACTGGAAAACAACAGGGGAAACATAATTTCAGACGGGTTTCAAATGGCAGAGGTCCTGAATGAGTATTTCAGCGCAGTTTTTACCATAGAAGATATCAGCTCACTTCCAGTTCCATTTACTAAATATGAGGGCAATAAATCAGAACATTTAAGGCAATTATTGGTAACTCCTGACATGATAGAAAGGAAAATTAAGAAGATGAAAGATAATAAATCACCTGGAGTTGATGGGATACCACTATGACTTAAGGAAATTGTTGAGCAAATTAGTACACCACTTGCAAAATTGTTAAACTTGTCACTAGTAGAAGGAATAGTTCGTTCAGAATAGAAAGAAGCAAACATTACGCCACTATTTAAGAAGGGATTGAGGAACAAGCCAGAAAATTAAAGCCCAGTGAGTTTAACATCAGTTATATGTAAATTACTTGAAACATTAATTAGAGACCACATGGTGGAATTCCTTGTAAAACATAAATTAATAAATACATCTCAACATGGGTTCCTAAAAGCAAGGTCATGTCTAACTAATCTCTTATGTTTTTTTGAATAAATTACAAAGTGGGTAGATGACAGGTCACCAGTGGATGTTGTCTACTTAGATTTTCAGAAAGCTTTCGATAAAGTGCCGCGTCAAAAAAGCCCATGGTATAGGCAATGATGTAATCAACTGGATAAAAAAAGTGGCTTACACACAGAAGACAGAGAGTAATAGTAGATGGTGAGATTTCAAACTAGAAATCGGTTTTGAGTGGGGTACCACAAGGATCAGTATTAAGCCCTATACTGTTTATAATATATATATATATATATATATATATATACATAAATGATTTGGAATATGACGTATCTAGCAAAGTACTAAAATTTGCAGATGACACAAAAGTATTCAGAAAGGTTACTAATGATACAGATAAGCAAAGTTTACAGAATGATCTAGATAAATGAGTTAAATGGTCAGAAAAATGTTATTAAATTTTGGGAAGTATAAATGTATACACATAGGCCATGGAAACATGGACGAAGAATATAAAATGGGGGGATGCTGTACTAGGTAGAACCATGGTAGAACCACACAAGAAAAGGACTTAAGAGTAACAGGAGAAACAGCTAATTGAACCCCTGTACAATGCAATACTTAGATCACAATATTGTTTTCAAGCATGGAGGACATATCGTAAAAAGGACAGATAAGCTAGAATGAATACGAAGAGCAACTAAAATGATTCCAGAATTGAGACCTTAGTTACGAAAGTTGCTTATTACAATGTTGTTTGACAACACTAGAGACCAGAACCACTGAGAGGAGACCAAATAGTAGTGTTTAAAATAGTGAATGGTTATAAGGATGTTGATAGGAATGTTCTCCAAACTTAAAGAAGGCCGTAGAACCAGAGGACACAAAGCAGCATGAGTTAAAGAGCTGTGTAGGTTGGACATGAGAAAGTACTCTTTCTCACAGAGGGTGATAAATGAATGGAACAAACTGCCAAATGATTGTGTTAATGCTAGTAGCGTGAATGTTTAAAAATAGAATTGACAGATATTTGATAAGGGCGGGCTACACATAGATGGGAAATTTGTTGGACTCTCGATAAGCCAATGGCTTCCTTGTCTATTTGCCATCTGGAACTTGATGGCAATCTTGCTAAATAATAGTGTACTGCGCTTAATATAATTACTTCGGGCCAGAGCAATTCAATTAAGTAGCCGATTCACATAAGCAATTTTGTTTGATTGTACCAAACGGCCAATTCCAATATTTCTGATTCTGTTAGGCATAGTTCACCATATAACATTACTAATATGTTCGTTAAATGAATCAACACATAACTATTCACTGAAAAATACATTTATTCTTGTAGTGGGGTAAAAAGGTTGTACAGTGACGATTAGACAGCAGGTATGAACATAAAATAAGTATTAAAAACTAGATTTCTGCTAATTCATTGCTATCTGTTAAATGCAGCAAATCTCTGATGCCATTTCATTTTTGGAGCACTCACGCACACACACACACACTCACACCTTGCAAACATACATGCATGTACACACTCACACAACATGCAGCAGACATTTTCTTGCAAACATGCATACAAATAAAAAAAAATCCAGCATGCATAGCAATAAAATATGTATATATAAAATGGTTGTATGAAAGCATTACTTGCATCAACCCCTGCCTGACCAGACAATGCTTACAAGCGCACCCAAACACAAGATTACAGGAGTGACGGCAGCAGATATAGATAAAACATCAATGTACAAACTATACCGCTGGCCAAGCATTAGATGTCAGCGCTATGCACTCGATACAGTGGCATGTTTAGGATATGTGCTACATATAGTGGGCACACACGCCTTGCTATGTACTTTGTACAGTTGATATGTTATGCATTAAAAGTACCACAAAACATCGTTTGACTACATGCCACGTATCAAAGACACTCGCATTCTGCCAGGCTGTTCCTTATGATCAATTGCTGTGAAGATGTGCAGATATATACAAAAGTAGGGCTACCTGACAAAATGCAAGCGTGTGAAGGAATCTTAGCTTGATAAAGCTACCAAACAACAAATGACCCTCCGGTAGGAAACACTTTAAATTGGTGGCAGGACAGCACATATTGGACGATCACAAACCACCAACAGTACGTCTAAAATTAAGTCTGAAAATATCTGGATACTAGTCCAAGTGATTTCATGGTATTGATCGGGCAGGCTTTGTTATATATGTGCAACTGGACAACAGTACACATGACTGACCAACAAACCAATTTGTAAGTATCCACCAGAGGTGTCACCGGTGATTTTGGACAGTCCCTACTCATTTAGTGGATGCAGCCGACACGAGCAAGCAAATAGACAAGACACAGAAGACAAGATCACATGACAACTAACACTGGTCTATCATACAACATACTATACAACACTCCAGTCCTACCATGCCCCCTAGCTGTGCTGACTGCAGCGGTCCAAACCGACTACACTGGACCAATCATTCACACACACACACACACACACACACACACACACACACACACACACACACACACACACACACACACACACACACACACACACACACACAAAAAAAACACACACACACACACACACACACAAACGTAAAAACACACTACTAGCTGCCGAATGACATGGCTGTCTAAAAAATGAAATAAAAAATTTACGATAAAACCATGATTGTTTGAAAGTGATGGTCGGTGTAAAAAATTGTGGTCTCGAAATAAGAGACTGGTCTTTCTCCTCCAAGCGATTCCTCGGCCCGCTGCGCACTACTGGTCCCAAGGACCTTCTCCATCGCCGAGCACAGACCTCAGTCAGTCAACGGCAGTGGTGCCCACTCCATGACGGGCTCACCTGCGAATATTGCACGTAACACATAGCAGGGTGCTGCTAAGTCAAACGCGGAGATGCTAGTGTGACGCTGCCATGCCGATCAGTGATGGCGGCGGTGTGGCAAGCGCCACCTGGTGGTATCTGCAATAAAGCAAAGCAAAACCATCAGAGTTGTTGCATCGAAGCGAACAAATAACATGAGGAAGGCATGCCCGTGAACTGACAAAACACCATGTTTCCATAAGAACTCTGCTCCAAAATAGCAGCCTATGATTCATACGGGAATAAAGCCAGTAGTATCATAAGTAACAACATGGTAGATTTGATGCTTCGCTGCATGAAGTCAGCTCTCTTAAAACCCTGGATACACTTAAATTTATTGTGTGATGTTGTAGAATAACACACCAGAAGTAAACCGTCCCCAGCCCAATGATTCGTACAGGTACATAACATCAATGCAACAACACTGTAACTGTCCTCGCTTTAGAAACCTTCCACCAAGAGGGTACACGCCCCACTCACTTGGCCTGCTTGTACTTCTCAACAACGGCCTGCTGTGGATGCGTTGGCGCTCGCACAAACGCAACGTGCAGGTCACGCATGCATTCCTCAAAGTCACGGATTTCATATCCCGTCGACTCGGCAAGACTTGATGGCTGCCAACATAAACATTGATGTCTAGTACACAGAACTCGTGTATGTTTAGTCTATAAAACACCCAACTATTAGTTTGTGCGTATCATCCTTCAAAGTTTACAAAAACTAAGAAAGCGTTAGAATGCTAGGAGCATTAAGCAATTTTTCAATATATTTGACGTTTGACTACTATGTGCACTAGATGGCAAAGCATTAATAAATTTGTATATTCGTCCGTCACTACTTCTCTTTCAGACGCCAGGAACTGGCACTGGTACGCTGCACTAATAAAAGTTGCACAATGTCACTCACCCAGACTTCGTGGCTTAGTGTGTAGTTTGCCAGACAGATGGCAGCAGCTGCAGTGATGCTAGGAAGGTACTTGATGAATGGTTCGACATCAATCAGCGACAACTCGAGCAAAAACTGTTGACAAACAACAAACTCTGTCACAACACAATATGAAGCTAAGAACTCAACAACAAAACAAAGTCACACGTCCTCAGTTTATGTGAAAGTTCTTTTTATAATGGCACAAACTGTGTGTGTGTGTGTGTGTGTGTGTGTGTGTGTGTGTGTGTGTGTGTGCATGTGATTTGTTTGAAATTACAAGCTCACAAGAATTTTATGACATCTTACACACCAACAGCTTCCTCACAGTGCAGAATTATGTTATACAGTGTCCTGTTGGACTGAATAACGTTCAGGTGCCAGAAAAAAATTGAAATCACTCCGGATGCACACAATAATATGTTAAATATCTTTGATTCAATTTATTTTTGCTTGTCTCATTTCGCGAAAAATCTAACCTACCGGTAATCCATTATAACATGATTGTTCATTTGTGCGATCATTTTTGTTACCCGTAGGCGAAGCAATAGTATGCAATTACTTTTTTATTCACACACTACACGTTTTGAAGACCAACGAACCTGATGGGCTAAATTAATAATTGGCACTCACCATGGCAAGGGCAGCAGTCTTTTCATCGACTCCTCCGTCCCGCAGGAACTTCTCACAGAAACAGTTTGACGTCGGAACAGCAATGTCAAACGACAGCACTTTGAGGATGAGATGTTCCATGCGCAGGACCTGAACCAGAACACATTTGTCACAATCACAGGCTTCTCATCACAATGAGAACATGATAAGCTTCGTGATGAGTTATTTACCTATGTATACAATTACCAGGGAGTAGAAGTGCAGAACATTATAAAAAAATGTCCTAACAAAGTTAGGTCATTGGCGTCAACCAACTAGGAGATGACAGCTTTTCACTGTACAATATGAATTGCTGATTTGTTTTCAATGAAGGTTACTACACAAAAAAATTCATATTGTCACAGTTTATGGGACCTCTTTAATTAAATTACAATTTCTGAAGAAAATACTGCATAAAAAATTTAAACCATCTCTGAACCAGAAACCATTATACATGGAGTATACGTTATTTCATCTATAACTGTGATAGATAACATTTGAATTTTACCTGTTTCTTGGTGTATGTGTCGTCCGTGATGTAGACAAACTCTCCTACTTCTGGTGGATAAATCTCCTCATATTTTCTGCGGAAACAAATACAACTTATAGAAGGCACTAAACCTCATTGTGTGCAGTATTGTCTGCAATACCTTGAAAAAAGTTCAGTATCTTGTACAATGTTGTTGAGTGCACAATAAATTGTTGAACTGTGCTGAACTGAGATAAACATTTCCTATTAAAAAAAAGTCTTGTTTCTTTGGAAATCTTTAATACAGCAAAAGAATAAAAATGTTCATGTTATAAAAAATGGACATCATACCTTACAAAATATTGAAACATTTTTTAAAAATGTGACTCAGACAAATTGGTCATAAAATTTTTTTATAATGATCTATTGGATTAAATCAATTCAAATTAATTTTGGCTGTGGTGGCTATGATACTGAAATTATGTAAGTTACAGGGAAACACCACATTCTGTTGCCCAGTGGAAGTGCACATCTATGAAATGAACATCTGGTAGTGACAAGTGAGCAGGGTCTTCAACTCACGCGGCAAGGAACATGGCGGCCGTGCCAACCAGCTGCAGTTTGCCTCGCAGCACCGACATCTGAGAGAGGAAGCGGTCAATGTAGTTGATGGACAGACACAACGTCTCCCTGTGCAACTTGTACTCCTCTGACACCTCAACCAGCCAGTCTCCCAAAATGCTGCGCATGCTGCTCGTGATGTCAGGCTGTTTACGCATGTAGCCAATGCGTGCTCGATTCCTCTGCTGCAACACAATATCGGGATATTAAAAATACAGGATGGTGTAAGTTTTGATATAAAGAAAATAATTATGGCACCACCTCCATGCATCTTTGCTGTGTCCAATATCAAGGAAGAAACATACCAAATTTACTTATTGTGACATACTATTACATTGGCCAGAGGTTCTACCAGGTGTCAAATCAACAGATATTTCTTATACAGCCAAAAGGCATTTAGGTGTTCTTCCACATTTTTAGTATTATGCATCATTGTGTTGTGGTGAATTTGGGCTAGCTGGTGGCCACACCAACCCTTTGGAATTTATTTAGGCGCAATAAAAGTTTTTATTTATATCTGAGGTCGATGCATACCTCTGCCTCTCTCAAGTAGCTGTAGATGTCATCGGCGTACTCCGGTACAGAGAGGATGACGTTTGTCCGCTCCTCCATCACCATGTCCAGGTCCTGTGGTTGCGTCTCAATCGTTGTGTCAAGCAACATTGGTGAATCTACACACATCAAAGGACGGCACTCACTACATGGCATCCTGGCAGAAATTATGTTTATCGTAGCTTTCCATTTTGACCACCAGCACTGCTTGTTATACTAATCACCAAGAAAAAGGAACTCATGTTACCCTTATGTGCCACGAAGGGGATAAGGAAGACTTTTTTGTAAACGCATTGAGATGCAGAACACAGTAGTTCTGTAGAAGCATGTCAACGGTGAGAATGAGATTTTGTATATATTGGGTCACTAGCATAACAAATTATTTTTTTAGCGACCCACCCTCAATTTCACTCTGTATTGATTCCGCTTCTACTTGGGTGAATAAATTATTATTCTTCACTTCTCCATAGCATGTGTTCAATGTTAAATCAGCCTAACTTATTAATGATATATTTCATAGGCATAGTTGTTCACCTTGTGAGAAGGGACTGTCTGCTATGACTATCGTGTCTGCAATGTTTGACAGTGGTTGCCGCAAAGACGTCAGACCAGGGGGCAGCCTAGGTCCTCTCTGAACCATTGCTGCTGTCGTCGTGTGCATTGTTTGATGTAGAGACATTGTTGCCTCGACTGATGACTGTGTCGACTCATCATCAACAAAGATGCTGAAAGGCTGTGCAGACGATGCGAACATAGACTTCGCTGGCTTCGTTGGTTCATTTTCCTTGAAGTCTGTTGTACCCTGGAAAAAGCAAGTCAATGGAAATGCTGTTGAATACCCGATATAATTTAGGTTTTTGTATAATTACAACAAATAAGTCAACATCTGTGGTAAAACATAAATGAATATATATTAATAAATAACACAACTGTTTAACAGTCAATACCAACATACTCCTATTACATGCTGCATTATGTTGGAGAGCCCTAGTTTTATTTTGAAACGAAATTGCCGCCTCCATGTCGTTATGACAATCTGTGAAAAAGCAGTCACGATATATAACCAGCAAGCAGCATGGTAATGGTTTAACAGTTAATGCATACCAGAATCGAGAAAAAAAATGTGCAAACCAGTAGACAATACACGAGTCGTTGAGCATAATACATAATGGCACAACAAGTACAATCAAATTATTTGTCAGGGTTTTGGGTATACCGGTTTTTGTTCTGGCACCCGTTCCGTTCAAATATGGCCACTTTCCAGCCAGGGATAGGCCTCACCTGTTTTGCCGCTCGAGACGGTTGCACTCTTGTCGAATTTGTGATGGAGCATAGTGCTGCACGTTTGTTTGCTGGCGCTTTGCATTGTACATCTTCCCTTTTTGACTTCTTTAATGCCTGGTTATTCGCATTGTCGTGTACGTCTTGAAAAATCGGTATACTGGAACCTCGGAGTCCAAATGCGTTGGACATGTTGCAACGGATTCGAAGTTTCGCCACTCACAAAAAAATATCCACAGATAAGCTATAAAATGTACTGGTACTAGAAGAAGTCGTCTCCGACCACACTCTAGCACCCAATGCACTCGTATTGCAAAGCTGGTGTAAAACAGATACGCTTGCTTGTAGATATCGACCAAACTCTCACCAATATTCAAGTGGACTGAGTGTACGCCTCAACCAGGTGGGATTCGTTAAATTCCCCGCGAGCCGTTGAACTGGCCAATCACCGCAAAGCATCTGTCCACGTGATCTGACAGACAGCAACAACAGCCTCTTGGTGGACTCCGCGGGAATGCAACGCATTCAAATTTTTCCGCCACAGTATTTTCTGAAAGTGTTATAAACACAACAGGAAAGTTCTTACTAAGGCGACCAATGCTTATTGGAAATAAGATTGATTGAATTAAAACGCGCGCATTTGTCACAAAAATTAAGGGCATCGAACTGTTGCAGATTTACGAAATGTCGCGATCTATTTTTAGCACGCGAACTGGCGAATGTAAACAAATCTACACGTGTTTGAACTAGTAAACTGCTCAAGACGTGTCACCTGATAAATAGCTCATATTTTTCACTGTTAACACACACATACAAGCTGATTGGGTTAATGCAATTAAGATTAATCGGCCTGAACTACAAAACGGGGTATAATCATAATTAATGGATAAAAACAGTGTTTTTTATTGTGTTCCGTGAAGTTCGAGATTCTAGCGAAGCCGGCACGTTTTAAACTGTATGAATTATAGAAACGTTGTGAGTTGTAAATGACTATTTCGCCAATACTGTACATTTCATTCAGGGGTTATATTTAACAACCTAAAAGAATGGCAATTGAAATGTATATTTACATTTAAGGCCATTGAATTATTCAATAGTGCCTGCGTTTATAATGACGGGTCAGAGTTTCGTCCTAAAGCCCCTATTTCTACCGAACCATCAGTTAATTATTGCTGAAGCCCCTAAGATGTTCTACTAGGTTTGTTTTGCTTACCAAACATATTGGGACGTAAAAAGTCCTTCTATTTCATGCCCATTCTGCATGGATGTGGGGTAATTCGGGGCGTTCGAACGAACAATAACAATGTTTGGAGACAATTTGTTTAATAACTAACATTTTCAGAAACCATCCCAGAAATCCCCGGCTGATTGTGTACGCCCGAAAACCTCTTTATAAACCCCGAGTACGGGTCTGTATATAGGCCTACTAAACTATTTTACAGAAGAGCCCATACAGCGTCACACCGCTGAAAAATAGTTTGCCTAACATTGATCAGACATCCGTCAATACATTCGAACTAATTGTTCTTATAAAAGGAATGATTTAAGCAGTCTTTGTTGGACCAAAACGCGGTGTTAGACGTCACCGATTATGGTTATTTGCGCATTGCTCTTTGATGTAGCGTTCACGGCGTCTGCACGTTAACTAAACAAGTAGCGGTGGACGGTAATCGCCATGCGTTCTCATTGAAGTCGACAGCAGAACACTGAATGCGCGTTTGTGGTCAAAATGTCGCACTGGTTAATTGTGTGGGAGCCATGTTTGATAAGTACAGCAAACTAAGTTTAATGCGTTTTAATTGTATAATCTCTTTATCTGTGTGCGAATCGAGAAACTATAACTGCGCTGTGTTGAAAAATGCGAAACGTTGATCAGCGGTCTTTTCATTATGACGGTTCGAGCAAATCCACCGTGATGCCGATGACAAATTATAAAGTGTAAACAAAATGCAGATTACGCAGGCCCGTCCTTAGGTTTTTTCGAACAGGGGGGTTCGGGCGTACATAATCTAGGATTATTTTTTGGAAAAAGTTGCAGTTAAAACAAATGCTCTCAAAAAGGGGGGTTCGTTCGGAATCACCTTCGTTCGAAACCACCGAACCCTTCCGAGGTCGGGCATGTTACGTATACCGACAAAGGGCCGAAAAATTTATAATTTTATACATGATGGGGTCGACTTCCAGGATTAGATTACCAAATGCCCAGCCTTGCACCGGGTTATAAGAATGTACCCTCTAACTTTTCAGCAATTTGTACTTTCACAAGAATGTTTTTACCCCCCCCCCCCCACACACACATGCCCAAAACTTCCGTAACAAAGGAAGGAGACAATGTTTTCTCGTGTCATAATGTCTTTTTGTTATAACTTTGAGTTTTTATCGTGTAGGAAACGTCGTTTGCCTGCGGCTATTTCAAACTTTTACCTCCTCGCTTATAGCCTCGTAGAATGTAAATTTCTATACAAACATAATTTATGTAGGCCCTACTTCCACATCATGGCACATGATATTGTTGAATTACCGGTAGGCCTACATTCTATATTGTTTCAAGTTTCGCAGGCAGGACAACCTTACAATACGTTTTATACATTTATACAACTATAATGTAATTGTTATAATAAAATATTAATAAATATATTATATCATACTTTTTATAAATAATAAAATATAATATTCAGCAGAATAATCTGCCTCTTCCTAGTTCTTCAACTAACTTGACACATCTATGAGCAGCTTGATTGCTGTGAGACAGATGACAGCGAGGTGTTACTCGATCAAGAGGTGCTATTACTCGCTAAAAACAGGAGCTTTTTGACGACGACTGACGTTAGAACGCAGAGTGAGAGAGGATTAAAAACGAAACAATGACATGTTCGCCGAGTCTCGCGACGCGGGAAAAGAACCACTTGTGCGTGTCAGCCCCTGGGCGTGACCTCTCGTTCAACAACGGATCGGCCTGCTGCAGCTCCGAGCAGCTGTGTGTGGCCTTGTGCCCGGGGGGCGGTTGATTGCCCGGGGTGCTGTTCCTTCCACCGTCGTCTGTGCCGACCCCGGGCCATTGTATTCCGATTGAGTCTAATTGTACTAGCGAATGTTGGACGGAAGCATAAAAGTTCCGTTCTTCGTAGGGCGTACAGTTTATGTAATAATTACTGCAAGGATGTGCCATTATATAGTGTATTTTAATTGTTCTTTATAAAGGTGTTATAGCTGGCTTTTAAAACTGCGTACACTAGACAGATGATGATAGTTTCGAATCCCAACAGTTCTGAAATTGTTTTCCAGTATGACGATATATTTATACATTGAAATAAACAAACCGAATATTCGAGGCGCTGTTGCTGTGCGACCGACTGCACAAATTTAGATGCATCGTTTATGAAAAAAAGACATAAGCGTAGTATAATTAACAGATTGAATGGTTATAAAAATATCAATATTTTTCAAACTTAAAGAATGCAACACAACCAAAGGGCACAAAGCCGCATTAGTAAAAAAGCAGTGTAGGTTGGATATGTTGAATAATAAAGTAGAACCTACTCATTCTCACAGCGGACAATAAATGAATGGAATAAATGATCTACCGATTGTGTAAATGCAAGGAGTGTAAATATGTTTAAAAATAAAATTGAGAGATTTGATAAGAGTGGATATGAGAGAGAAATGGTTGACTGACTCTCAATAAGCCAATGTGGACTTGTTCCTTGGCTGAGCAGCTGTCCCTCTCCAATCTGGGGACGGGCGCAGACGCAAGCCACCAAGGGAAGCGTTGACTTCTTTCTTGAAATTGTCTCTCTCACTGATTATAACAATTTCCTCGGGGAGTTCATTCCAGATGTGGGAGGCAGCCGGTAAGAATGTCCTCTTATAGCCAGCAATGTTCGAGGGTGGACTTGCCGCAGTAGCTGTGTCGTGAGATGTTGATGCCCCAGTGGCTCTTCGCACTGCTGGAGGAGGAGGTACCATGCTATTGAGTAACTTCTGTCCATCTCCATGGCATATCCGGTGGAACGAGGCCAGTGCACCAACGTGTCTTCTGTGCGCTTATTTGTTGTTGGATAGAATTCCTTTTCAAATCTTGTTAAATAAAACCTACCAGGACAACTACCTGGGGAATTAAAATGTTGCCAGCATTACTTCTGTAGGCTCTACCCTAACAGGCGCTACCCAGTAGCCAGTAAATCTAAATCTTGGAATCTAAGTATATATTAATCAGGTGATATCGTTCCTTTCGAAGTCTGGGCAATTTCGTTGACTCGACGTTGTCCCAATTCACTCTGATGTATGAACAAGTGAGATCCAAATAAGTATCTGTCTATAACATGGTGATGCTGTAGCTTTCGCGGAGTACTTATAGCATGGCTGAACATTTTACAGATATGTTAAGTTGGTGTTAGAATGAAACGGGCAGGCCATGCAGCAAGGGGGTGAAGTGTAAACAGCGGATATAAGAACATACCATTACCTGTTTACTGTATAGTTTTAATACATACTATAAGGCCTAATGCATAATAAAATACATTTTAATACATGGAATAATAAACATTTTAATACATGATATAATACAGTTCAAATGTGAACTTTAAAACGTCATCGTCTAAGTTTCCTTATCAAGAAGTCGATGTTCAACCGTACACCCTCTCCTATGTACAAGAAAGGCTTCGGGGTTATAAAAGTCGTACTCTCTATCCGCCCAAGGCTGGGCGAGTCCCGTTATCACATCAGGCAGTAGCCTTCGGTTACAGGAGCCGCCCGCTATCTCCCAAAGCCACTGGCACGCGAGAAGCGTCGCAGGAAGCTTTGAAGTGACCGTCATGACACGTGTTGTGTTCCCGCCTTGGTGGTCACCGGCGGCAAACCCGACGTCTTTGTCTCCCAATCACGCGGAGATGACCCAATTACACACGGGGCAGGCTTTGAAAGTGGACGCCTCGTTCCGTAATAGATCTAGATTACACAGGCTACGGCGGTCTTGTCAGAAGCCGCTGCCCGACTATTGTCATTTCAGGAAGCGGAGTCGCGCTGTAAAGAACGCCATCATGGTATCATGCCATAAACGGTGTTGCGGTTATAAGACCGCATTAAAACGACGGTTATTTAGGAGTTTGTTTAGCGCGTCGTCGACGAATCGTGATTACGGTTACATTAAAATTACGTCAACGATTCCGTTAATTAACTGTAGCGGTACATGCATTGTACCGATCTAAGCTAACTGAATCTAAGCGTTATATTAGTCCAATAAATTAACGGAACATATCCAACATGGAATGACTTAGATCTACTGGTGCGTTCAATGTATGCACGCACGCACGCGCGCGCACTTAGGCAGACGTAAGTACAAATAAGTACACGTAAGTATACGTAAGTACATACACGTAAGTACACGTAATGCTAGACATACATTGCTAAACCTTTGTTGCGAGTCGCGCACATTGCGTCCCATTTACGAATCAGCACGCGACTCGAGTTTTATTGAGCTGTGGACCAGCGTACATTGCACGACTGATCCATTCTGTGTCAAATGCAAATACGACTCGCTATAAAAGTTTAGCTAGCATGTCTTACCGTCAATTAAAATATATATTTATAAGTACCCCTCCGATATATATATATATATATATATATATATATATATATATATATATATATATATATATATATATATATATATATATATATATATATATATGTACATGTATATATATATCTATACATATACATATACATATATATATATATATATATATATATATATATATATATATATATATATATATATATATATATATATATATATATATATATATATATATATATATATATATATATATATATATATATATATATATATATATATATATATATATATATATATATATATATATATATATATATATATATATATATATATATATATATATATATATATATATATATATATGCACACACACACACACACACACACACACACACACACACACACACACACACACACACACACACACACACACACACACACACACACACACACACACACACACACACACACACACACACACACACACACACACACACACACACACACATTTTAATACATGGAATAATTTTAACAGTCTGCCTTTGTCCTTTCACATCGGTCGACCTGGTCGGTCCACGGCTTCACATTACCATTTCAACGACGTACGAAGAGGTCGCGGGGTGTGCGGGGTGTGCGCGATAGGGTTGGACGTTTGTACACGATATGGTTGGGTGTTTGTGCACGATAGGGTTGGACGTTTGTACACGACAGGGTTGGATGTTTGTGCACCATATGGTTGAACGTTTGTGCACGATAGGGTTGGATGTTTGTGCACGATAGGGTTGGATTTTTGTGTACGATAGGGTTGGATTTTTGTGTACGATAGGGTTGGATGTTTGTGCACGATATGGTTGGGTGTTTATGCACGATATGGTTGGGTGTTTGTTCACGATATGGCTTAATGTTTGTGCACGATATGGTTGGGTGTTTGTGCACGATATAGTTAGGTGTTTGTGCACGATATGGTTGGATGTTTGTGCACGATAGGGTTGGATGTTTGTGGTGTACAATGAAGTCATTGATTATTGCGGTGAGGTCGTGTGTACAATTAGGTCTTGGGGTATTTGCCCACAGTGAGGTCGTAGAGTATTGTGATCAGGTCATATGATGAGGTCGTTATAATCGAGGTCATATTGAGGTCATGTGAACGATGTGGTCGTGGAGTATCGGGTGTTTGTGGACGATATGGTGTTTAATTTCATAAGATACGGTTCATTAGTCTAATGAAAACCTGCATTATTCGGAGATTTCTAAATATGTTGCTCAGTGCAAACCTGCGGTGTCACGATCTGCGAAACAAAAGTCGTTGTTTTGGGGTTTGCATCTAAAATAAATAATAAAAACGAACCATGTGCAACTAAAATCAAGAATATTACTCCAGTGGTGTACTCAGAATGTGCTCTAAAAGTGGGAGATTCCGGCCACTTGTCCGGTTAACTGAGATGTTAACCAGCGCGACCGATAAACGCATGCGCAGTTCTATGAAAATTGGTTAACCTAGACTACGCGTGACGTGTTAAGTGAGACTGGTGTATACACAACCAATGCAGTCTCAAACAAACGTGCTATATTGTCACAAACAGGACTAGTTCGGTAAACAGATGCCAACATGTTTTTTGTTACGTAACTAGAGTTTGGACGCAAACAGCATGAGCATAACCATATCCTATTGGCAAGTATAGAAATAGGTGTATACAAATATATTTTCATTTGGCAAACGAATTTTGCTAGACTACCCGCACACGCGACATGTAGTATAGGGCTATCAAACAGTATGGCGCTGCCCATGAAATTAAGGTGTCGTGTGTTCAACAAGGTTTTCCTAGTAAAGCACTGGCGTGATGTTCTTAATTGTTGTTGCAAATGGTTATGTTTTAATAACTGTTATAGGTACATGAGTTTTGTTTCCCTTTAAAAGTCAACGCGATAACAATGTCTGAAAACATATATGCATAGGGCGAACCCAGGACATAGCCCCCTCGGGATAAAACCTCGGACATAAACCCCTTGGACAAAACCCCTCCCGAAAAGCCCCTCTGGACAAAACCCCTTCCTGACAAAAACCTTTCGGACAAAACCCCCTCCGAGCATAACCACATCCGGATATAGCCCCTCTTTACAAACTACCTCCGGACATAACCCCCTCCGTTTAATATAAATACGAACTTCGTGCCAGTGTGTTAACACTGTTCAATATGTCATGTCATGATGCCAGTCATTTAAATCATTTAGCAACGAATGCCGAGACACGTTTCCGGACAGAGGACTTGGCCAGTGTTGGCCAAGTGAGGGAGTTATGTCCGGAGGGGGTAATGTCCAGAGGGGGTTTTGTCCGGAAGGGGTTATATCCAGAAGGTGATTTGTCCGGAGGGGGGTTTTGTCCAGAATGGGGTTATGTCCGGGGGGGGTTTGTCCAAGAGGGTTATGTACGGAGGGGATATGTCCGGTTAACGCATAGGGCAAAGGTGGGGCAAGACATAAGGGTCGAACATAAGAATCGTGAGATAGCCAGATGGATCCACGGTTGAAAAAAATCATGATTAAAAAAAATCGGATTTTTTAATTTAAATCGGATTTATTATTATTTTTTTAATCTAGTATATAGACATTCATATAGATGTTTACATTTGTAAACTCTTTCAAACATGTTCTATTCAAATCGATTTGGGTTCTTGTCTTAACAGAGGGTACATGATTTTTGCTTATATAAAGACATTAGACAATGTCCACAAGGCCGCACCCCCTGTAGTTGCATAATCTGTCTTGGAAAGGAAAGCATGCTGTGTGTCTGTGGCTGTAGCAGTGCTAATTATTGTTTGCTGAGAGAGTGGATTAGCACCTGTCCAGGGCTCTGTGTACTCTAAGGGTCTCTAACCAGAATACAAACTGGTACAGTATTAAACAACTGAGTCAACATACTGAATTGGTAACAACTAGCACAAGCTATAAGTGGACTTTAACTCAGGGCTTCTGACTTGAAAAGATACTTCCTCTGGAAGACAAGTTTGTGTGGCTTCACTGCATTCAGAAAGGGAATAGCTCAAACACACACAATGTCATAAAATATTTGACTGTCAGGCTATCTGGTGTCAATACAGCTACACAAGTGTGCGTACTTTGTGTTTTGTATTAAAAAACATACAAAACTGTGTTGATCTCGATGCTTGTAAACAATTATTTGTGTTAAATTCATATAAATCAGCGATTAAAAAACCGGAAGTAAAAAAAAATCAATGACTTTTTTGGAGTGATTTAAATCATGATTTAAATCAAACAATCCTGGATGGAGCCGCAGGTCATCATGACCATTGTAATTACAGTAAGGGTGTAACAGAAGCGCCTTTTCGGAACAGCCTTTCCGAAAAGGCTATTTAATATGTAGACTTAAGAGCTTTTCCGAAACGTTGATTACGGGAACTTCTGAGAATCAGATCTAAAAGTCGACCAATCAGGCTCTTTAGCAGCTTCCTTAAATTTAAGCTTCATAATGATACACATCGTCGTTATCAAAGCGGGTACAATACAACAGTACAATAGCCACGGGAAACTAAGACAACATAAGTAAATACACACAATAGGCTATTACGATTACATTACTGCTATAAATGTATCGGTTGTAGGCGATATGTGAGACAACTGTTCAAATAAAGAAATTACAATATTGAAAACGCCCAGTGGGTGGGCTTCTTGCCCCGTGGGTGGGCTTCTTACGCCACTAGAGGAACCTCCGCTAAAATGGCCACAACTTTTTTCAGAGACTAGGTACGTCAAAAATTTCAATACACGGAATATACCTAAGCTAATGACCTAGATCATTCATAGCACATAAGCGATATGTACCGAAAGGATTCTTTCCCGCATACGACGTCCTCTTAGGGGGAGCTTCTTGCCCCACCCTACCCTACCGTTGTACACAGGTAATTATATATTTGTGTTATAACTAAACTATTGATTTTTTACAAACGTTTCTACAACGCAAGTACAACCCTTTCCGAACTCCGCCTCTTTCCGCGTGTCAACTCGTCACGTTTCCGGTGTTTAGCCTAATTGTCACATTTACCGACACTAATTACGTCATAATGAATAATTCATCGAAATACGACAATTAAATTACATAAACACATAGCGCTGCCAATATTATTGTTGTTCAGAACCGATTGCGTATTACTTAACCATTAATTAAATTAAGCAATACTTGCATATAAATGACACAGGGCTACTTTTATGAAATTGTTCTTTTCTGTATACCAAGGCTAGTAATATTAAAGATAATTCAATTAATATTTTGTAAGCATGTTGTAGGATATGGCATTAGCCGGTCAAGCAGTGGCGCCAACAACACGACATTTGTTAACGTAAATCCACTTTCGGGATGTTCTTTTGAAACCCCCTTTCTGGACGAACAATGAGATCCTTAATGAGAACCTGCTGATAGACTATCTTCCATCCAAGGGACACGCTTGTGAACAAGCTGTTAGCTGGCTGTTCTCCCTGGGGCCAATCTCCCGCTCCGCTGTTCCCGCCGCTCCGTATGTTCTCCCTTTGTCCCCTTTAATTGTCCCTACGTGCCTCCCACCCCGACCCGATGATGTATCACGTAGTGTATGAGTGAGCCACGTGATCCCATTACAGTCAAAATCACCGCGTGGGGTCAAATCGCCCAGCTAGTGACGACACCATAATATAATAGTGTCAACAACTGTTGTTCGGATTGTGGAAGGCATATACAAAATTGCACGGGACTCCCCAACTTGTTTTGCCTTTTGGGGCTTTTATGGTGTACTTGGTTCCAAACAACCTTTAAAATTTAAGGTTTCATTCTTTTGATTTCACAGTAGTCGCCTACGTTAAAGGTTCCTCATCAATTCGATTTTTTAGCTAGTCTCAATTCAAATACATTTTGTGAAAAAATCAAACCTATGTTGTATCCACTGCAACATGCTAGCTCGGTTGTGCAACGTTTGTATGTTGTTTTTGTGAAATCATCACGCAAACTATTACATTACTTAATGTTTGGTCAAACATTAATTAAAGTGAAAATGGAACCGCTGAAAACTTACGAATTTCACTCTTTCATAAGAAATTTCATAAATTTGTCATACGATCGGCAAGAGGATGGAAGTTACGCCCATGATCGTTGCCATTTTGAATATCCACTATTTTGAGTATTACCAGATTTAGTGACTAAAGTCAGTTTCATTCGATGATTTGAACAAAATAGTATTTTTTTTAATAAATCGACTGCGGATGTTACATAAACTATTCACACACTACATATGTGGACACCAACGAACCGGGTTTGCGATAGGCTAAATCAGTTGATGGACGGATCCGGGGGGGAGGGGGGTACTGCCATACCAAAACGGTGGGGGTGTGCCACCAGAGCCCCATGGAGCACATGGAGAGATGAAGAAATTAAGGGTCACCAACAGAGAATTATTGAACAATTTATCTAATATCTATAAGCGTAAGGTAAGCCCGGGCGGAACGTTTTCATTGGGAAATTTCCTCTTCGGTGAAAGAGAGAATTATCATATTTAAATGGGGCACAAAGTGAGAAAATTAAAATTTTTTCTTCGGACAGAGAGAGAAAAATGGCCAAAACAAGGGCATTTGCGCGGCACATACATGTATACCTTAGTATAGGGAGTACCCCTCCTCCCCGGGGGACGGATGCATGAGTTTTAAATATCGTGTTCGTTCACCGGCTTTCGCATGTCGGCGCCACTGGCGAATAGTGGAAACTCGCCTCGGCCTCGTCTCGTACGAATGGGCGTGCGCCCAACGGGATCTATTGACTATTCGTCAACTGACAGTCCAGCAAACGGCAACAGCTGAATACACGAAACTGAATCAACTGAACTGAAGAGGTCAGGCAACAGTGGAAAATTGCATTGGTGGCCATGTTAACGTTTTGTCTGATTATAAGAAAACGTGACCAATAAAAATTGTGAAACTTTTTCACAGCAACTGCCATCATCTCATTGACTTGCTCACCAAGTTTTGTCAAAATCACATACCTCCAGCTCTTTTTAAACGCCCGTCAATATTTACAAAAATAGCCATGTATTCATGCGCCCGCGTGGCCCATAGCAGAAAAATTCCCATAAATCCCTCCGTCTGTTAAACTATCAAAATAATACACTATTTCACAGCCAATATAACTTCTACAAACAAACCTGTGAACACGCCTGCTCAATTTATGCTCAATTATGTCACATCATGTGAATTGTTTAATTTCACATATCACTATTTAATACGTGTCAAACAATAAACAGGAAGGTCAACTGTGGTCTGACACCTGAAACAACCTGTGTCAATCAGATTAGCAATGCCATCTGTCTACAGTGTTAACAGTCAAAATACGTATACATCCCTCGACTCTTAGTCTCGCTTATCCGACTCTCGCTCGGCTTCGTAAATCCGTCGAGAGGAGAGCCTGGCAGCAGACCAACCAACCAACCAACCAACCAACCAACCAACCAACCAACCAACCAACCAACCAACCATCCAACCAACCAACCAACCAACCAACTGCTGACGTATTTTACTCTAGCATTTGATGAACGTTATGCAAAGGTAGCATTTGTTTCAATTGTAAACAATATTGAACAAAGATTCCATTGACGCAACAATTGCTTACCTGTGTTTGTTCCACTCTTGTCAAACAATATTGAACAAAGATTCCATTGACGCAACAATTGCTTACATGTGTTTGTTCCACTCTTGTCAGACATCTGTCAACAACACATTCACTCTGCTGGAATTTAAACATTATATACAAGCAGAGCTTTTACAAACCATTTCAAATCATATGACGATCAGAGCCTGGTACGTACGCACGCACACAATATCCTGCCAGAGAGCAGCAACAATTCACGGTGACGGTGAATTACTAGAGACAGACACTGTCCACAAACATCAAAATCATCGAATACTTCCACAACTCATCATGGTCGAATGGAAGATATTGGTGATACAAACTTTTAAGACTTTCTTTGTCACTTGGTTTTCTGTTTGTTCGATTCAAGACTTTCTGTTATTGTTGGATTTCTTCTTGTCTGGTGCAAGACTATCTTTGTAGTTGTTGGTTTTCTGTTTGTTCGAGTCAAGACTATTTGTGTTATTGTTGGTTTTCTGCTTGTCTGATGCAAGACTATCTTTGTAGTTGGTGGTTTTTTGCTCGTTCGAGTCAAGACTATCATTGTTAGTTTTTCGTTTGTTCGCGTTTTCTTCATTCGGTGATGGCTTTGTTGAAACTGTTTTTTCACATCTGTGGAAATTACTCATGACAAGAGGTGCCTCGCATACACAGCGATAATCACCCTTTGCTACCCTGGTACACCGCGAGTGATGTGGACACTTCATTTGTCCCAGACTGCAATAGTCGATGTCTGCAATGGAAAAAGGCAACATATATTCATCAAACCAGAATCGATGCATGCAAAGTATGTAGAACCTTGGGCTCCAGTCTATATTGACAGAGCCAACTTGTGACTAGGTGCTAGGCTAAATATATACATAATTTTGAAATTGTGTGTGTGGGTGCACAGGGGTGCGTGCATTTATAGAACAGTTTGACCATGTGTTGTATGTTTATTAATGGTCTACAGTGGTCTACAAGCTCATCACATCATCATACACATGTCCACATATTTGTGCTGTAATTATTATTATTATTTTATTGGAATTGTATAGAATATAACTGAAAGGAGCATTTCAGTTCACAACAATAACCAATATATTATATATATATATATATATATATATATATATATATATATATATATACACGCACATAGAGAGAGAGATAGAGAGGGAGAGGGGGAGGGAGAGAGAGAGACAGAGAGAGAGAGAAAGAGAAAATAATTCCAGCTTTGTTTTGAGTGGATTTGTTTTGGCTTGTCATCTGTGTTGATTGTAATTGGATTCTTGACCGAAAACATTAGTACTGCCTCTTTATTTGTTGATATCAACAAAAGAGACAAATGAGAAAACGAAAAAAAAAATAATGGACACATTGGCTGCAAAAACTAGCATAACTAACAGGTTCACTCACCGAATACAAAAATACCCGCATCCTTTGTTGACGCTTCTGTCCACCAGTCTTTACTGAGTACCTGTCTCTTCATCCAACCGTCAGTGGTGATTGCTGCAACAAACAACAGTTATGACCAATTATCACTGTAGAGGCGCAGTAGTATTATGGTTAGCATGTGTCTGCTTGGGGGGACTGTGTATCCCTAGTGACTCAGATGATCATGTTAATGTTGGTGCCGTCTCGTTAATTGGGTACTGGGTACGTAAAAGAATCAACAATTAGGACGGCATGCCCCCTGGTGGTGCCAGCACTGAAAGAACAACTTGGCATAAGGCTATGAAAAAGGATGACTTATTGAATGAATCCACAAGACCACCAGATCATAGTAACCACAACATATATACATACTAGTCAGTTCATAGAATGTTGCTGAGTACTGGAAACAACCAGGAACAAATAGGAATGCCCACTCACTGTTGCTGGGCAGTGGTTGAATCCACATGTTTCGATGGCATGTACTGTGTAGTTGCTTCCAGCATGAAGATAATGAAACATTATAGTCTCTCTGTCAGGGCGTCGGTTATGTTTCACACCTGTCTACCATCTGCCTGCTTTGAAATCTGATGTGGTTAAAAATGTAATTTTTTTATTTATGGGTATCATTAATCACTTTAATAATGTAATCGTTTCCAGACTTGAAGGTCATATATATATATATATATATATATATATATATATATATATATATATATATATATATATATATATATACATACATACATACACTCTATATAGTAAACCTTGTCTTACCAATACAAAGTGTATCCTTTTGGCAGATCTTTTGCAACTTGTCATGATTCATCGTTACCGTATTTGGAACATACATATAATCAACACCCTTGGCAGTCAGACCCTGTTGGAAACAACAGTCGAGATTCACCATAGGGACAGGATCACACTGACAATAGGCCAAATTAGCAACATGATATCTATTACTGGGTATAACAAATGCTGAATGTCAATTAATAATAATAATAATAATAACAGTACTTATACAGCGCCCGATCAATTGAGATTGCTCTCAGGTGCTTTACATACATAGCAGTATTTTACAGGCCATAAAATTGCTAGGAGAATAATTATACTGAAAATAGTCTACACAAATGCTAAACATTAAAAAGAAATGCTAACAAAATAACCATGTCAAAATATTCTAAAACACTACTTTAAATATAGTTAAGGTAAGAAAACGATCATGAAACTGGCTACAAATTAAATATACTAAAAAATATACTAAAATATTCTAAAAAGTACTTTAAATATATTCATTTATACAAGTCAGACTCAGATTTTATAACCATAAAAAATGCTAAATACAATTATATAAAAAACTATTCTCAAGAACTATACTTTAAATAAGTTCAGTAATAGATGTGAAACTAAAAGAATGCCCATAAATATGCTAAGAAACGAATGTATACAATATCTAATGAATGCACATAAAATGGCCTCGTCTGTGATTTATAAAAAAAGCTTATCTAAAAAGGTGAGTTTTTAATAGTGTTTTAAATTGTTTGTGTTAAAGTGTTTTAAATAAATTTTAAATTGTTCCATAGAACGGCTGAGAAAACAGCGAAACGGCGATCGACATGTGTGGCAGTCAGTGAAGCCGGTACGAATAAAAGCGCTGGCAGCGATGCATATCGTAGAGTTCTGTTAATGGGGTGGTAGCTAATTAACTCAGCCAGGTAGTTTGGCACCAGACCATTTAAAGCACAACAGGTAAACAAAAGCACTTTGTAAGTTGGTTGCAAATGAACGGGCAGCCAATGTAAACGCTGCAACACGGGTGTAAGGTGTTCATATTTCCTTGTACGGGTAATGAGGCGAGCAGCACAGTTCTGTACCTTTTGTAAACACTGCAGCGCCATCTGCGGGAGACCATAAAGAAGTGAATTTCCATAATCTATACGTGATGTCACTAGTGCGTGAACAAGTGTCTTGCATGGTTCTTCGGTCAGATGTGGCTGAATTCGCCCAATATTTCTTATCTGATAGTAACAACTTTTCACAGTGTTGGCAGTCTGGTGGTCCATTTTTATGTTGCTATCAAACTGCACACCCAAATTGCGCACACACGATGAAGGTTGAATTCGATGACCAGATACTGTAATGTATACGTCAGCAGGCAGACTGTCACGTTGCTTTGCTGGGAAGAAGACGATCACCTCAGATTTCTCTCTGTTTAGCTTTAACGGGTTTTTGGTCAACCATGCAGCCACTTCCGCTATACATAATTCCACTTTCTTCATCTCGTTCAACCGTGAGGTAGATTTGAGTGTCGTCAGCGTAACTACGATACTGCATACCGTTAACTATTTTATGGAAGGGTGGAATACAAGTTTTGTTGTGTAAATTTTTTTTTACTTAATCGAGTTCATCAACAGTACGTGAAAGTATATAAAAAAATTGCAATTACATTTCTATTCCAGTTGTAACATAACTGTCAACCTTTGATGTGGGCCCTTTACATGTGGGCCCTTTACATGTGGGCCCTTTACATGTGGGCCCTTTACATGTGCTGAGAATGAGTGGAAGTCATTGCCTGCCACCCCAGTGCTACACAATGAAGTAACTGGCTAATTCTGCATTGTTTCATTAAGCAGGTATATGCTGAAGCCAGTCATTATCCTACTGGTTTTTTATGTTGTTTGAATAATGACTTAGCCATTCTCCGTGCTTTGTTCACAGCTCCGTGACTATATATTATTATGTTAGGATCAATTACTATTACCTTTGAAAACACACAATGAATGATTACTGCATACACATTACTTGTTTATTGCTATTGCCTCATCTCTGGGTTGGCGGAGTAGGGCCCCTAAAGGATGGGGAACCTGACCGGGGTTTAATAACAAAGTTGTGAGAGGGTAAGTTTGACTTACCTGGAAGAATATCATGTCTTGTCCCTTCTTTAGCTCACTAACTTTGGGCAATTCCTTTTGAAACTTCTGTTCCACCAGTGACACGGCTACCTCGCCGTATATTGGTATACAGTTACGGTCCCGTTTCTGGTAACCAGGCTTACAGGGACATGTCTGCTCGAACACATCTGTCTCTGAAGAATATACATGCCCTGGGTATGCTATAGAATTAAGACATTGATAATAAACAAGATAAAGTGTTCATGCACGCACACTTGTGAGCACACACGCACAAACCACACACACACACCACACCAACACACATGCATGCATGCACTCACACACCACACTCACACATGCACACACCACACTCACACACACAAACACGCACACACACCACAGTAAAACGTATTAACTTTGCTGAGGTGATGCATTAGCTGAGAGGCTGAGACAAGACAAAATCATCTTCCCTGTCTTGTCCGTACAATAATACTTTTACAAAAACACAATTTAGAAACGTTCTTACTCACTATTGTCAACAACAAACTTGACTTCACAAAGGGTTGGTAGGTGAATTCCTTGAGCTTGTGCCAAATCAGCATACCTGCGTATAACCCAACCAAACTTTAGACTTCCAAATACCAGTAATATCTCCCAGCCAAACAATGTATTGGCAATGAGTACAATAACAACAGTTACTGGAGCAAGTGTTGCTGAACGAACATGTAATAACAGGGGAAAGTGTCACTGACTGAACATGTAATAACAGGGGAAAGTGTCACTAACTGAACATGTAATAACAGGGGAGAGTGTCACTGACTGAGCATGATGGGAAAGTGTCATTGATTGAGCATGCAACAACGAGAAAGTGCCACTTACTGAGCATACAACAACAGGGAAATGTGTCATTGACTAAACATGCACTAACAGGGGACAGTTTCACTGACTGTACATGCAATAACAGGGTAAAGTGTCACTGACTGAACATGTAGTACCAGTGAAAAGTGTCATTGGTTGAGCATGAAACAACAGTGGAAAGTGCCACTGATTCAGCATGAAACAACAGTGGAAAGTGCCACTGATTCAGCATGAAACAACAGTGGAAAGTGCCACTGATTCAGCATGAAACAACAGTGGAAAGTGCCACTGATTCAGCATGAAACAACAGTGGAAAGTGCCACTGATTCAGCATGAAACAACAGGGGAAAGTGCCACTGATTGAGCATGAAACAACAGGGGAAAGTGCCACTGATTCAGCATGAAACAACAGGGGAAAGTGCCACTGATTCAGCATGAAACAACAGTGGAAAGTGCCACTGATTCAGCATGAAACAACAGTGGAAAGTGTCACTGATTCAGCATGAAACAACAGTGGAAAGTGCCACTGATTCAGCATGAAACAACAGTGGAAAGTGTCACTGATTCAGCATGAAACAACAGTGGAAAGTGCCACTGATTCAGCATGAAACAACAGTGGAAAGTGTCACTGATTCAGCATGAAACAACAGTGGAAAGTGTCACTGATTCAGCATGAAACAACAGGGGAAAGTGCCACTGATTCAGCATGAAACAACAGGGGTAAGTGCCACTGATTCAGCGTGAAACAACAGTGGAAAGTGTCACTGATTGAGCATGAAACAACAGTGGAAAGTGTCACTGATTCAGCATGAAACAACAGGGGAAAGTGTCACTGATTCAGCATGAAACAACAGTGGAAAGTGCCACTGATTCAGCATGAAACAACAGGGGTAAGTGCCACTGATTGAGCATGAAACAACAGGGGAAAGTGCCACTGATTCAGCATGAAACAACAGGGGAAAGTGCCACTGATTCAGCATGAAACAACAGTGGAAAGTGTCACTGATTCAGCATGAAACAACAGGGGAAAGTGTCACTGATTCAGCATGAAACAACAGTGGAAAGTGCCACTGATTCAGCATGAAACAACAGGGGTAAGTGCCACTGATTGAGCATGAAACAACAGTGGAAAGTGTCACTGATTCAGCATGAAACAACAGGGGAAAGTGCCACTGATTGAGCATGAAACAACAGGGGTCAGTGCCACTGATTGAGCATGAAACAACAGTGGAAAGTGCCACTGATTCAGCATGAAACAACAGTGGAAAGTGTCACTGATTCAGCATGAAACAACAGTGGAAAGTGCCACTGATTCAGCATGAAACAACAGTGGAAAGTGTCACTGATTCAGCATGAAACAACAGTGGAAAGTGCCACTGATTCAGCATGAAACAACAGGGGTAAGTGCCACTGATTCAGCATGAAACAACAGTGGAAAGTGCCACTGATTCAGCATGAAACAACAGTGGAAAGTGTCACTGATTCAGCATGAAACAACAGGGGAAAGTGTCACTGATTCAGCATGAAACAACAGGGGAAAGTGCCACTGATTCAGCGTGAAACAACAGGGGAAAGTGCCACTGATTCAGCATGAAACAACAGTGGGAAGTGCCACTGATTCAGCATGAAACAACAGTGGAAAGTGTCATTGATTCAGCATGAAACAACAGGGGTAAGTGTCACTGATTGAGCATGAAACAACGGTGGAAAGTGTCACTGATTGAGCATGAAACAACAGGAGTAAGTGTCACTGATTCAGCATGAAACAACAGTGGAAAGTGTCACTGATTCAGCATGAAACAACAGGGGAAAGTGTCACTGATTCAGCATGAAACAACAGGGGAAAGTGTCACTGATTCAGCATGAAACAACAGTGGAAAGTGTCACTGATTCAGCATGAAACAACAGGGGTAAGTGTCACTGATTCAGCATGAAACAACAGGGGAAAGTGTCACTGATTGAGCATGAAACAACAGGGGTAAGTGTCACTGATTCAGCATGAAACAACAGGGGAAAGTGTCACTGATTGAGCATGAAACAACAGGGAAAGTGTCACTGATTCAGCATGAAACAACAGGGGTAAGTGCCACTGATTGAGCATGAAACAACAGTGGAAAGTGCCACTGATTCAGCATGAAACAACAGTGGAAAGTGTCACTGATTGAGCATGAAACAACAGTGAAAAGTGCCACTGATTGAGCATGAAACAACAGTGGAAAGTGCCACTGATTGAGCATGAAACAACAGTGGAAAGTGCCACTGATTGAGCATGAAACAACAGTGGAAAGTGCCACTGATTGAGCATGAAACAACAGTGGAAAGTGTCACTGATTCAGCATGAAACAACAGTGGAAAGTGTCACTGATTGAGCATGAAACAACAGGGGAAAGTGTCACTGATTGAGCATGAAACAACAGTGGAAAGTGCCACTGATTCAGCATGAAACAACAGTGGAAAGTGCCACTGATTGAGCATGAAACAACAGTGGAAAGTGTCACTGATTCAGCATGAAACAACAGGGGAAAGTGTCACTGATTGAGCATGAAACAACAGTGGAAAGTGTCACTGATTCAGCATGAAACAACAGGGGAAAGTGCCACTGATTGAGCATGAAACAACAGTGGAAAGTGCCACTGATTCAGCATGAAACAACAGTGGAAAGTGTCACTGATTGAGCATGAAACAACAGTGGAAAGTGCCACTGATTCAGTATGAAACAACAGTGGAAAGTGCCACTGATTCAGCATGAAACAACAGTGGAAAGTGTCACTGATTCAGCATGAAACAACAGGGGAAAGTGTCACTGATAGAGCATGAAACAACAGTGGAAAGTGTCACTGATTCAGCATGAAACAACAGGGGAAAGTGCCACTGATTCAGCATGAAACAACAGGGGAAAGTGTCACTGATTCAGCATGAAACAACAGGGAAAGTGCCACTGATTCAGCATGAAACAACAGGGGAAAGTGCCACTGATTGAGCATGAAACAACAGTGGAAAGTGCCACTGATTCAGCATGAAACAACAGTGGAAAGTGTCACTGATTGAGCATGAAACAACAGTGGAAAGTGCCACTGATTCAGCATGAAACAACAGGGGAAAGTGTCACTGATTGAGCATGAAACAACAGTGGAAAGTGCCACTGATTCAGCATGAAACAACAGTGGAAAGTGTCACTGATTGAGCATGAAACAACAGGGGAAAGTGTCACTGATTGAGCATGAAACAACAGTGGAAAGTGCCACTGATTCAGCATGAAACAACAGGGGAAAGTGTCACTGATTGAGCATGAAACAACAGTGGAAAGTGTCACTGATTGAGCATGAAACAACAGGGGAAAGTGTCACTGATTGAGCATGAAACAACAGTGGAAAGTGTCACTGATTCAGCATGAAACAACAGGGGAAAGTGTCACTGATTGAGCATGAAACAACAGTGGAAAGTGTCACTGATTGAGCATGAAACAACAGGGGAAAGTGTCACTGATTCAGCATGAAACAACAGGGGAAAGTGCCACTGATTCAGCATGAAACAACAGGGGAAAGTGTCACTGATTCAGCATGAAACAACAGGGGAAAGTGCCACTGATTCAGCATGAAACAACAGGGGAAAGTGTCACTGATTCAGCATGAAACAACAGGGGAAAGTGCCACTGATTCAGCATGAAACAACAGGGGAAAGTGCCACTGATTCAGCATGAAACAACAGTGGAAAGTGCCACTGATTCAGCATGAAACAACAGGGGAAAGTGCCACTGATTCAGCATGAAACAACAGTGGAAAGTGCCACTGATTCAGCATGAAACAACAGGGGAAAGTGCCACTGATTGAGCATGCAATAAAAGGGGAAACTGTCACTGACTGAGCATGCAATAATAGGGAAACGTGCCACTTACAAAGCATGCAATAACAGGGTATAAAGTGTCACTAACTGAGCATGCAATAACAGCGGAAAGTGTCACTAACTGAGCATGCAATAACAGGGGAAAGTGTCACTGACTGAGGCGGAGCATGCAGTAACAGCGGTAAGTGTCACCGATTAAACATACAAACATAATCTGTATATGATTAACAGAGCATGAAACTGCATCAGGAAAATATGACATTACTGACCGTTGTCGATCATGTGCGAGTCTCGCGTGAAGGTCTATGTTGTGTTGGAGCATCTTCTTATTCTCGTAGTGCGAGTCTCTTGAGTCTCGGTCCTTCAGGAGCCTGTCACAGTCATTACCATGGTTACCATTTAGTCTCACATTACCATGGTTACCATTCTATATGACATGAGTGACATCATATTTTGAACAACTGAAAAGTGCTTGCTTCATTTAAAGGTTCTTTCTCAATTAGATTTTTTTTGCTTGTCTCATTTAGCAATTTTTTTACCTATCTAGTATCCACTATGACATGGTAACTCGTTTGTGCAAATAGTTTATTGAGTTTTGGCCAAAAAATATTGGACAAATTATTAAATTACCTATTTTGTCTAGTCAAAATCCAGCAAACAAATAATAACAAAAGTGGTCCGGGTCTATGTACACCCGAACTATGTTACCCGATCGATAAAAATAAAATTAAATACGGACTAAATCGAATGTGCATATTACTAAGACTATTCACACATTTCAAATTTGGACATCCATGAACCTGATTCGGGATTAACTAAATCAACTGAGGAGGAAGTATTAGGGCATCACAACATTATTAGGGCATCACAACATTCGCATTACAGTATTTATGGAGACCAAAATCTCACAGAGATAAATGTGCTATGACTATGTTATCTAACTTTATTAGACAATTTCGTATAATTATTTGGGAACGTAGCACAATTAGGATAGTGCAACACTTACAGTACACCATAATTGTTTTATGTAATATTATTATTATATTTTATTAAAATGTACATTATCAATGAATATCGTTGTATAGATTTGGTGCTATATAAACATAAGCTGGATAAACATTACAACATGTTGGAATTATCTTCTGTCAGAAAGACAGACATTATCAACCTCCCTGGAAATCGAGAAAAAATAACCTACCCGTTATACCACGCCTGAACAGTTTTATTATTTGGTGACTTTTGTTGTTGTGAATAACACTTGAACCACTCAACAAATTTCTTCATCCCTGTTAAAATCAAGAAGCATGGAATAAATAGCAAATAATAGGCACTGGTCAAACATCTTGTCCTTATATTGATAAAGAGAGATTATGGTATAATTTTTTTTTTATTATATACATTTTGCTAATCACAGATTGTTCCAGTTACATGCTACTTAGATATCATCATAATAAATAAGGAAATTTGTTAAAGGTGACTGCGAGAATGCTTCCTCGCAGTTGAAACTCGCACATACCCATGTAAAATGAAATATTTTTTCCCTAAATTACCTAAGCATATTAGATTAATGTGACACAAGTGTGATCAGGTAACATATTAAAACAGATACCTTGTTGGAGGTTGATGGCTGGCTGGAAATTAAGCAATTCCTTAGAGACACTTATATCAGCCCACGTCTTCAGAATCTCTGTTGTTGGAAGCGGCAACTTTTTCTACGGACATTTAACATAGGCCCTATATATATATATATATATATATATATATATATATATATATATATATATATATATATATATATATATATATATATATATATATATATACATATATATATATGTATATATATATATATATACATGTATATACATATACATACATGTATACACATATACATATATACACACATACACTGTATATATATTATATATATATATATATATATATATATGTATATATATATATATATATATGTATATATATATATGTATATATATATATGTATATATATATATATATATATATATATATATATATATATATATATATATATATATATATATATATATATATGTATATATATATATGTATATATATATATGTATATATATATATGTATATATATATATATATATATATATATATATATATATATACATATATATATATATTGTGACAACCTGCAGTCTGTATTGCTAAATCTTACGAAGATTTTGTTGTGAGTGAGAAGTGAGGTAAACATCATAGGCCGATTAACCAATAAAGGGCTATGCAAATTAACACAGAAATTCAACTAAAAAATAGTAATTTAAACTAAACACGGCGTGTATGAATGGGTAAAATGTAGATAATTCATGATTAATTTTCTTTTGTTATTCACTAATATTCACATTCAATAAGCAGCCTGCGCCAGTATTTTCAAACTCACGACTGTAGGTCTCACTCCCAGCTCAGTCTTGAGTATGTTGATCATCGCTGGAACACTGACCGGCTGACCAAATCCCAGGTTAAACTTCTCACCACACTCTGCGGGAACGTAGTCCATTGCCATGGTCATACCACTGATGATATCATCAACATATGTGAAGTCACGCTCCAGCGGTTTATCATCACTGCAGAAGACAGATCACTAGAGTAAAATAATAGCTTTAATTTTTATCGCAGTTCACATTTTCCTATGAAAATATTAATGTTTCATAATTTTGGTCACGGGTGGGATTTCAACGTATTTATTTTCAGACCTTTGACTTGCGTTATTTTAGCTGGACAGATAGAACTGTGCAAAATCCTCAATGCTTTCTGGCATGATCACCAACCTGAAACTGCACGGCTCCCCCACAGATAACCACCATCGTGAGACGACGTCTTCGTCTGGCAGGTTATGTGATGAGTCATGATGATTTTGAAAGCAGTGTTTCACTCTGGAAGCCTTTGGGCCCTCAGAGAAGAGGGTGTCCAAACACAACTGTTAGAGAGATCATTGAGAAGCACACCATGCGTAGTGGGGCTAAAAAGCGTGGCCACTGGGAGGAACTCACCATATTAGGTGGGTGACATAGGTTAGTATTAACGTAAGTAGTAAGAATCTCAGATTGTGGCCCACATTCACTCACCTTACATGGAACATAGGCACTTCTTGGCCACTGACCATAGCCTCGGCAAATTTGGATGTGGCCATATCCGGACGTCCCCACGGACCATAGACGGTGAAGAATCGCAATCCAACAGCGCTCATGTTGTACTCGAGGCAGTAATAATTGGCAAGGCGTTCCCCGATCTCCTTGGTCGCCGTGTACATGTTGCCTGGTTGGTCAGTGCGAGCAGTCAGTCGAAAGGGGACCGGTGTGTGTTTGTCGTACACGCTTGAGCTGGACGCGTAGATCAGCTTGATCTCCTGGACAGAGATGTTCCAGATATGTTTTATGCTTTGAATGCACCACATAAAAATGACCACATTTCCCCACATAACTCGGGCATGGATCAATGAGTTGTGGGAGCAGTCACTCTCCTGTTCTGCCCCAGAATGCACCATTTTAAACACAGTAAAACACAATTCTGGAGAGCCAATTATTTTAAGGCTTACTGATTTTACTGGCTTTTTTTTAAAGTTGACAAAATTTAAATGTTTATTTATTGTGATACCTAAGACATTAAATCCACTAACACATGCACTGTTTACCAATTCTATATATATATATATATATATATATATATATATATATATATATATGCAAAATATATAATATATATATCTATCTATATGCAAAATAGGAGATACAATCTGGAAATTCGCAGGAAACAACAAGAACACTTGTATACCCATGATGCTTTGCGCAAAGTTGAAATGAACAGAACCCCGAACTCCGAACAGGAATATGGACCACCAGGGCTGCCAAGTTGTGTCGAGAAACATGGGTGATATCATGGGCAGATCCAAATATTGAAAAAGGGTGTTCAGTTTTCCCAAAGGACACCAGATGGCAGCACCCCTAGTCATTACAATTTTTAACGGGGACAGCGCTTTATACACTGGAAAGAATTTATAAATTGACACATCTTTCATTATGTTTTCATTACGCTGTGAGCAGTTTATTTAAACAAGGGACGTAATATGTTCATTTCAGATTCAGTTTAGTTAAAAATTCAGAGCATTCACAATGATCACATCACTAATATTCTTAACACGTTTCGTCAGAATCACATACATCCAGCTCTTTTAATCACGTCGCAAACGTGCCTACCCTAAAAATGGGCAGTTTTTTCTAAATGTCAATACGCCTACTGGCATTTAGGAAATGTTACCACCAGAATACTAACGTGTCTTTGAATCCACTACACACTGCGACATCTCACAACAAAAGGTGCGACATTTCGAACGTTCCAACTTCGCTGGTTGAATACATTTACATATTGGCAAATACAATTTGCCTATTTTAGGCACTACATTCGTCAGTCTAACTGTGGTCTGACCCCTAAAACGTCAATGGGCGATCCACTGCCAGTCCGACAATCAGTGCCAACCAGGCGAGGGTCCAGCATCCGTAAATCACTCTGACATGGAGATATGCGGCCGTCACGCATGCTGTCTGTTTATAGGGGTAAGACCACTGTTGAACTTCCTGTTTATTGTTTGACACGAATGAAGTCCGTATTAAACAGCGATATGTGAAATTAAACAATTCACATAATGTGACATAATTGAGCATACATTTAGCAGGCATGTTCACAAATTTGTTTGTAGAAGCTATTGGCTGTGAAATAGTGCATTTTTTAAAGAGTTTAACAGGCGGAGGAATTTATGGGACTTTTTCTGCTATGGGCCATGTAGGCGCATGAATACATGGCTATTTTTGACAAAATTGACGGGCATCACACATCGGGGCATTTTAAAAGAGCTGGAGGTATGTGATTTTGGTCAGCATGTCAATGA
>BSQZ01000051.1:1257500-1400000 GCA_033239005.1 Lamellibrachia satsuma
ATATATATATATATATATGTATATTTATATATATATATATGCATGTTATATATATATATATATTATATATATATATATATATATATATATATATATATATATATATATAATATATATATATATATATATATATATATATATATATATATATATATATATATATATATATATATATATATGTATGTATGATATGTATATATATATATATATATATATATATATATATATATATATATATATATATATATATATATATGTATATATATAATTTTCAAAGGTAGCCTTTCACAAAGAACGCGTTTATCAATAAATGTGAACTACTGCATATCCGTTCTGTTTTTCAGTTTTTTTACGATAGAAGAAAATGGTTGCTTATGCCAATAACGGTGCATGATGAACATACCTTCTTCAACTGCACATCATAGTAATCATTGAAGTTGTCCATGCCAACAACGACTGTGTTATTTGTGCTAGCGAGGGTCTTGGCCAGGTGGAATCCAATGAAGCCAGCCGCTCCTGTCACCAGAACTCGCTTGGTCGTGTTACTCCTCACGGTCGGAGCTTTTAGAGGGTGCATACAATCTGTTGACATAAACACACATTATTGCGTTAAGGAAAATTTCTATCAGAATGCAAAATGCCTAATTTCTTGTGATGCATGTATAATGTATCAGTAACCTATCCATGGAAGCTTATTCCTATGCTTAAAACACCAAGGCTGCCATTATGTTGATGTTGTTAAATAGTAGTATTAAAGTTTGTGTGAAAGGGAATATGTATGAATCATTTGTATAACGTACTGTAATGGCAACCACACCTAAACATTGCTTAAACAACTTAAGGTCAATTCAGTAGAAGCTGTGTCATTAGGCACGCCATTGTAGAGTGCGCTAAAGCCAAGTAGAATTAATATACAAATGTGTCGTGATGCTAGTATGCCTATAGCAGGCACGAATCAAGATCCGATGTCGCTGCACTGGTCAGATTACAACAGCATCAGTCACGCACATATACCGAATAACAAAAGAAACACGAACATTTCAACGTACGTGTTTGTCATGACATGATGTACACACCAAACTATAATCAACCCAGCATGATTCAGCTATATGTGATGTATACGACATTATCTTTTATTTTCAGACCATACTCTCTATTCTTACCACTTTGTTTTCTCAAGTCGAAATAGATGTAGTATATTGTATGGTTTTTGTTTTGAATACTCTGTTTTGTTGTCTTTGGGACAAATAAATATTTCCTGTTTCCTGTTTCCTGTCTCAATAACGTTGAAAATAGTGTGCATGATGCAATGCTGCTTACGGTCCAGCCCGGTTAGTTCAGGGCCTGCGTGTGCACGTGGGAAGCACGTGCAGGCATCGTAGGTGAATTTTATAGGGTGAGCATTACTGAGTTGGTCAATAGGAATAACATTCCACCCCAACATAAGTGTTGTCGTTGTTGTATAACCCTGGGTAATCAATGCAAGACGAGACTGCCATATTCATCGCATTTGTCTGATAGACATGTTTCACAATGACAACGAAACCACCTGGAACATCACCGCTGTTTGACTGCTTAACATCCCTCTGTTATTGAGTGAGGGTACTCGTTGATATATTCTTGTGCATTAGAGGATGAAGATGAGTGAATTCTGTGAGTTCCGGTGAACCTTATACAGTTTAAGTACAAAGTAACACATGCATCGACACAGGGCCTGAGTACTGGTGCTGGGTCAATCTTGTGACACTATCTATGGCCCGTGCTACAGGACCAAACACATTATAATTATCATTCGCATGCCAGATGGTTACAGTGAAATAGTGTCACTTTGGTGTTATTTAACATGTCACTTACCTAGGGAATTGCCACCATGGAGAGAGAACATCCTAACCAACAACCAGACGAGAAAGCACGCGAGACCGAAGGCCGCTATAATATTTGGTACTGGGTTCTGTCGCACATGCATTGTGCTACCTGCAAGAGAGATTAAACAAGATTTTAACAATATTGCCACCAAAGGCGAAACATCAAGATGGCAAGTGCACAAGGAAGCAGTTGATTCATCGAGAGTCCAATTTTTTTCTCATTTTTACATGCAAGAAGAGATGACAATACAGATAGATGACCAATTGACCACAATCGACTACACTGGCCAGTGTTTAACCTGAGTGTGGTCCTGGGACATTAGTGGAAATAGAATAGGCTTGACTATTTTCTAAATGCCTTCCCGGAGGACACTCATTTCCCGAGTGCAGACGATGCAGTTTTGAAATATACATTTACTGCTCCGACGTTTAACAAGCGTATGCTTACACATTCATATAAAGGACCAAGATGTCTAAAACAAAGAACAATTACAGAACTTGTTGCAGTAAACTTAATTCGAAACTCTCCACCTATTTTAAGCATCTGACTGGTGAGTTTTTGTGGCTGGGGTGCGATTTTGTGTGTATGCATTCTTTGGCACTATGCATCTTCTAAAGAGTGTTGACATTGTTAAATATGCATGTCTATGTCGTGGACTACATGTGTAGTGATACATGTTCAGTGGCAAACTACATGAGTAGTAATACATGCGTTTGCAAATAAAGATCAGTTATGTGCCACCCCTAAGAACCACGTGTATGTTGTATGTAGTGTATGTGAATATACAACAGACATGAAACAAACAAATATGTTTTCTGAAGCTAGAAGTGACTATGTGTGAACTATACGATTTTGGGGGATTTTGCATGTTTTCGCAAGTCCAACACCACGTTCATCATGTAACATTTTGTTTGAGATGTTTCTTTTTTGAGAACTGTCTTTCCTGACATTTTGTACTTAAAAAAACATGTGGGAATGTTTACAGTCAAATCCATGGTGCAAACATGTCCTGCACATCAAAACCTTTATCGGTCACAATCGAGTCTCAAGGTCAACCATTTTTGTCAAATTACTTTTTCTACAATCTGCCTGTCACTAGCAGATCCAACTTTAACTGTGGACATATATGAAACCTGTCACTGTTGATGTCCCGATACGATAACATGTCTGGAGTTGTCATGATAAATGAATCCACTGGGGGTTCTTGACCAAAGTATTGGTCACAACAAGCACCTTAGTCGTGTTTTTGTTCTTGTATGTCAAAAAGGTTCCGTGTTGGGCGGCAACTGTTGCAGGCTTCTGAACTAGGCATTCAGTGTTTTCAACATTTGCTCGAGTGTTAGGAAATGTTGCTTTAAGCAAAGTGTCAAACATGCAAGATATTAATTCCTCTCCACTGCTTTGACATAAATTTTACCAAAGCAACAAATATGCTGCACACCTCTAGTTGTCTAATTTCGAGCATTCGCGCATTCGAGCAAGTTAAACTTTTTTTACATCCTTTATTTGATTAAAGTTAAAAACAATTGGTTTCCGACATCCAAATTGGGTGATGCATACATATATTTAAGTGGGTAGGCTCATGGTCCTAGGGATGCAAGTGGAGTACACCATTGAAAATGTGGGCATTATCTAAACCAGTCAAAAATTGCTGGATCAGTTATGAAAGCATCTATTGTTGTTGCTTTTACTACAACTACAACTTCTGATACAGGGTTATCAGTTTGTGTGAGTTGACACGTCAACAGTAGCATGGACATGCTGATCTACTAGATGTTTCATCGCACACTTCCTTGAAGTTGCCTGTGTTTAGGTCAATCTCCTCATGTTGTAGAAAAACAATGCCCCCGTCTTGTTACTTCTCATGTGTGATGTCAGCTTCGCAGTCTTCCAAACGCAAATCGGCTTTCTGGCACGGCAAATAGCTCTCTCACATCTCTCCCCTCACTGCACAGTGATGGTACTGTAGTCCACCAGAACTGGTTACGTCATTACTGAGCTTTCTTCTAGGCTGTGTGTGTGGCCTGATTTTGATTAGAAAATGTTTTGAATTTCACACACACACACACACACACACGCACGCACGCACGCACGCACGCACACACTAAATAAATGACATTGTCATTGACAATTAGATATCCATGAATTTGCATTGGAAATATTGCATATCTTCATGAAATTGTCAACTGGTTATTAAAGTGCCACCTTAAAAACCTTAATTGGTTGTTAAAACGATTACTAGGGCATTTACTGTGGATGATTATATACTTACTAATAAAAGTGTGTTGAACGTATGTAACATCTGTACCCGATACACCGCTTTTCGCACGTGTGAATTCTTGAATATAATAAATATTGTCTTGAGAATGATCTTTATCTATGCACACGCGCGAAAGTCATCAAATAAAAGACCAAATGTCTTAACCTAAACTTTAGGCTAAAGGTTTGTTTAACTGCGCGTCGAGACATGCATATCACGCACATTAATTCACTCGAATTGCATCAAAACACGAACTAATAACTGAGTGGGCGATACTTAGCATACTAATAACAACGAACATTGACACTATGCCGCAGTTGAAGTGCCCCATAGATGGATGTGAATGGCAGTCCCAGCAGCTGGGTGAAGCCTTCGTCGAGGCACTGACAATGGTTCTACAGGCTCACATCAGCAATGCTCATGCCCCCAACCCCCATAATTATGCAAAACCTGAAAAGTTAGACCGGCCAACTGTAGCAAAAGGCTGTAGCCTGTACCAGCGAGGACTGGACTTACTTCACAAGCCTGTGGGCAAGCTATAAGGCTGCTACTAAATTGCCCACAACTGATATTAATGTCCAGTTATTAGCCTGCTGTGACACTGACTTTCGCAAAGACCTGCATAGAACGGATAAAGAGCTGGAGCAGAAGGATGAGGATGCCATCCTGCTCACCATTGCAAGTCTCGCCGTACGACGGGAAAATGTGATGGTCTCCAGACTGGCCCTACATGGCATGACCCAGGATCGAGAAGAAGGAGTTCGCAACTTTGCAGCACGACTCAGGGGGCAGGCAAATGAATGCAAGTTTGTTGTGAGATGTCCTTGTGCCAACCCAAGAGATGTGGACTTCACAGATCAGATGATCAGGGATGTGTTGATCTGAGGCCTTAATGACCATGGTATTCAACACGAGATCCTGGGGCATGAAGACCAAGACATGACCCTTCAGGCTGCACTAAAATTAATTGAAGCCAAGGAGGCCGGGCGGAGATCGCAAGCATCCTTAACGCTAGAGGGCGCCCACGCTATGAGCCAGCACAAGAAGGCTAACAATTATCAACCGGCTACCGCCGACCGACAGGCTAAATGTGCGAAGTGCAACAAGCAATTTAACAGGCCACTCAGCCGCGATGGCAGAATCCGGCCATATATGCTCTGGAGGGGATGGCCGCTGTGACATGGAATAAGGTTAGAGAGGCCACAACCAGCGATCCAACAATGTTCAGGCTTCTCGAAATCATTGAAGATGGTATGCCAGACACCAAGCTCCAACTATCTCCATATTTGAGGGAATACTTCAACTTCCGCGAACACCTATCAACAACAGACGGTGTCGTACTCTACAAGGACAGGGTGCTGATACCACCAGTCCTGCGAGAAGACATTCTTAAAGCCTTACACGCAGCTCATCAAGGTGTGACATCTATGACGGCGAGGGCCAACGTGTCCGTCTTCTGGCCTGGAATTACAACCGATATCGCACGCCAGGATCTTAATACGTATCAAGGTCAGACAGCATGGTCCCGTATGTTATCCTGGGTCCATACTAGGGCAGGCGCTAAAGGCCACCCATTATTCTACTATGCTTTTGTTCTATTTGTGCAACTGTGCTAATTGTTTACTTTACATGGTACCATGTACATTTCCCTGATGGACTTTATGGACACTATACTCATTGACGTAAGACACTATACCAGTGCTTGTGATGCATGTTAGCTCACACATAATTTCTTTGTTTCATTTAGCTTATCTCAATGTTCAATAAGCTCAAGGGAGGAAGGGCATAGTCCGATATTATATGTATGCGACCTAACTATGTAACATCTGTACCCGATACACCGCTTTTCGCACGTGTGCATTCTTGAACATAATAAATCTTGTATTGAGAATGATCTTTATCTAGTAATCATCTTGTGTGAAGTGTTCACGTAAAACAACGCTGGTGGTCAGGGGCGTTCTTTTTCGACCAGAAATCTACACTTCCAGAGGGCAGCAAAACATGTTGCTGTCTGATTTCGACCAGAAATCTTTACACTTACCAAAATGTACTTTCGATGAACAATAATGATATAATTGTACATAATTTATTAACAAATATACTGGATGATCTACTTAACACAAATAGTAAACAATCTACTTGCCATAAAATACCTAAATTTTACAAACATCCAGATCCAGGGGGCTACTTGCGTAATTCGCCATTTTAGAAAGCCTTCTATTCAAGCATGTGCTTAAGGGATCATGCCTCAGTTAGACTTCCTGGTGTGTTACATGTAGAGCACAGTAATTTTAGATGTGTTATTAAAAAAAATCATCATATGACATAACTGCATTTAAGCCAGGCACATTGGCAGGTTTGCTGGTAGAACATGTTGGCAGTGTAACTGTGGATTTTTAGATGATTTCAAAAGGCGGAAGTATTTTTGGCAACTTTTTCGCAACAAGGCACCTGTGCGTAGTAATTCATGAAGGAATTGGTAAAAATTTACGGGTATGGCACGTTCAGGCATTTTAAAAGAGTTAGAAATATGTAAATTTAACTAAACTCGACCAGTATGCCAATGAGATGATGACAACGGCAAGTAAGAAGTTTAAGAATTGTTGATGGTTTCGCTTTCTTATAATCTTAATCTTATAATCATGCAGAACGTTAACATGGCCACCAATGGGAAACGTAACAGTAGGCTCATCCCCGAAGCACACCTGTAGTACTACTGACACCTGCTCCAATAAAACAATATAACAATAAACTTACCTATCAATCGTCACCAACAGGGCATCGACAACACGTGAGACGGCCGCTATACGGTTCTGGCGACGGCAACTTATAGCTTAGGACGCATACGGATTTTGACAAATACGCGCAGCTCTTTCAAGTTTCTGTGGACGTAGTTAGCTACCGATGACTGATATTAGAACGAAGTCGTCAAGCGTGCCGGCGAGGTGTACGTAAGACGACGCGGGACAAGGTTCGGTGGTTCCTTTGTGCAGTGGCGTACGCACTACTGACACCCGTACAGCGAACAATACACTTACTGATCAACAGATAAACAACAGAGCATACGCAACTCTTGTGAACTCTCGGTCCATATACGATTCTGACGACGGCGACGTTGTAGTTTAGGATGCATAGGACCTTCGACAAATATGCAGAGCTCGTTCAGTGGACGCCGTTAGCCACTGACGACCGACACTAGAACGAAATGATCAAGCGTGACCGCGAGGTGTACGTAAGACGATGCGGGACACGGTTGAGTGGTTCCGTCGCACAGTGACGTACGTACTACAAACAACAGGGCAGGTCATCGTTATGTACATCGCGCTATTGGCCGACTGTAGTGATCATCCTGGGTCAACGTTGGTCATACATTATGAACCACATCTTCCTAGAATTGGCACAGCGGCGGTCATAGAAAGCTCGACTGAATACAATGAGACGCATATCGACCGCCGCGCCATATATAATCATGCGGAATGCTCGTGTTTTCGACTACGGTGGATCACGATTCATATATAAATAGCTTACACCCGTCCTAGCTGGTTTCACAGCACATCGATGTTCCATTAACACACATGCTGTAGGTAAAAGTAAAGAGTCCCTAGGATAGTGACGATTGCGTGTTATGAGTGAATTTATAAGTGAATTATTTGCATCGCTAACTGAAGCAATAAACAGGATGTGCAACTATGGTCTGACCTCATCTGGAGAGTGGCGTACATCCGTCCGTGTAGCAAAAGTGGTAACACAACGTTTGATATCCAAATAGAGTGTCATTGTAACAATTCTTAGGATTCCCGCAAAAGTCTTCATACGATTTGATTTCTTCAACATTTCAACGCACATTGGTGCTCCATTAACACACGTCAAGGGTGTTTGGATTGTCGTCTCATCGTTATTTGCTACTCTTATGGATTTATTGCTGTAGTCATTGGATGTGAAGCATAATATTAATTTATGAACCTTCGTAGCTTCGGTGGACCGTTGGTTTTGACATCTTGGCGTATTGGATTACTTAGAATATTGATTTTATTTTCTCAATCACACTTGCCTGAAACCACCAGCAGCTGATCAATCAAGCGTGACACTACATTAAGTTTACCAAGGTGTGGCCAGGTGGTAATTGTCCGGACATTACCTGTCCTAACGTAATATGGAGTGCGTGTAGAATTGCAACGTGGAGACGTTTCAAACAGTGAAATGTGTCGCCGGGGTCATTCAGCCATGACGGCTGTGTTTGTACTCATGACGCTGTTTCCTGTGTCAGCGCGGTGTGCGCCCTGGCGGCGACGCAGGGTGGACCTTCGCCACCGACTAAACAGTTCGTCAATTGGCAGCCAAATGACAGAACAACTGGCCAATTGGCAGGCGGGCCAATTGTGTGCGACGCCAGTCGCGTTGTGTTCGACGTCAGTCCTTATAGGAGTCAAACCACAGTTGAGAATTGCATTGGTGGCCATGTTAACGTTTTGTCTGATTATAAGAAAACGTGACCACTAAAAATTCTGAAACTTTTTCACAGCAACTCCCATTATCTCATTGATATGCTGACCAAGTTTTATCAAAATCACATACCTCCAGCTCTTTTAAAACGCCCCGACGTGCGATGCCCATAATTTTTTTTTACAAAAATAGCCATGTATTCATGCGCCCACGTGGCCCACAGCAGAAAAAATTCCAATAAATCCCTCCGCCTGTTAAACTCTAAAAAAATGCACCATTTCACAGCCAATAGCTTCTAAAAACAAACCTGTGAATATGCCTGCTCAATTGCACTTATGTCACATCATATGAATTCTTTAAATTCTCATAATACGCCCTACATTCGTGTGAAACAATAAACAGGAAGGTCAACTGTGGTCTTACCCCTATATCTACTTGGCAATAAGGGCACACACATCTCAAATGGAAACGTCAGGATTGAAAAAACAACGGGATTCGGGTTAGCTGGAAAAGGCATAGCTAGCTAGCTGAAGCATCAGTCACGTATCAAATAAAATGTATGAACTGAAAGGGATTCTTCAGGTGGACCCCCGCCCAATACATGTTTTAGGCATATCAGAAATGTTCCTGACGTTGAACGACCATGACGTGAGCATTTGGATTGATGGTTACCATCAGCCGGAAAGACGCGGTCGCAGCGGAAATCGAGGACGAGGACTGCTCTCGTACGTGTCGACAGCGTAGAACTATGTTCGTCGTCGTGATCTCGAATGGGATGACCTAAAATTACTATGGACTGAAATTATGCTACCTAGATGCACGTCTTTTCGTGTGTGTTATATTTACGTGCCCTCTAAAACTATGGTTCGAACAGATCGAGAAATTGTCTCGAATATTAAAAACTCACTATGTCTGGAATCTGACGTCTATGTCCCGGGAGATGTGAATGCGGATATGATGAAAGGCACACACTACGCGTTATATAATGACTTGGTCATGTTGGGGCTAGACCAACTGATATGCGAAGTTACACGCTCGGAATTAAATTCTTGTCTCGATCACGTGTGCGTAAACAACCTTTCAAACATGCTGATATCTTCTATGGCGTCCATCGGCCTATTAGATCACTGCCCAGTGACCGTTGTTAGAAAACATAACGGCTCTTTTACCAAGACGAACGTGCACAAAACCATCCGCTATCGTGTTTTAAAAACTTTGATGAACACCGGTTTATAGAGCAGCTGACAAATGCCCCGGGGTCATTGATCAGCATGACGGACGACGTTGGCGTAAAACTGGATCTATTCGAGCAGTTGTACATTTCTGTGCTGAATGAACAGGCTCCGATTGTTGAAAGTCGTGTCAAGACTATCAAGCGACCTCATTGATTTAACGCAGATCTGGCTAGATTTGTCCATAATCATGGAAGAAAGCCATAGTGGTCCCACTATAGTACTATACAAAGACGGAGACTCGAACGACCTCATGAATTACACACCTATATATGTCCTATTAATTCTATCGAAAGTCGACACGTGTACAACCATTTATACGCCCACCTAACATATTATCAATTACTACAAGACGAGCAATCCGGCTTTAGAGAGAATCGGTCATGTGAGAGCGTATTGCTTAAGTTAACATACTATTTCTTGAACAATGCTGACAAAGGCAACTAACACGGCATGGGGCTAGTAGACATGAGAAAGGCTTTTGACTTGGTTGACCACGAGTTAATATTTTACTTAAACTGGACCTATATGGTCGCCGTGAAAACGAGCTGGCCTGGTTCCAGTCTTACCTTGGCGAACGTTATCAGTGCGTGAAATTCGCTAATTGTATGGTTTTGAACGCAGATCAGTCCGAATGCATGCTACTAGGCACCAGACAAAAACTGCGATGTGCAAATGCGAATTTCTGCATACGCGGCAACACCGATGTCGTGATACCAGTTAAGACGCACAAACTGCTTGGATTACATGTTGACAGCAATCGTAGTTGGAATGTACACGTGGCAGAAGTTATGTTATAAGCTGCTTAGACGAATGTATCTGTTCAATCAGGTGAAACGATTAATGCCACTACATGCACGGAAGTTGTATTTACATGGATGGTGCAACCGATAATTGACTACGTTTGCGTGGTATGGGGCAGCTGCGGTCAATCTTTGCTTATGAATGTTCATAAAAATATGAAGCAATATGCACGTATAATTCTAAATGTAAAAAACAAACGACAGGTTTCAACAGTAACACTATTTTGTAATCTAGGATGGCTACCAATCGACGTTCGCAAACGGTATTTTACTGCGATAGTATAACATCATACATGCACGGGCTTGCCCCAGCTTACCTTACAGATGTTTTCATATTAAACACTAGTGTGCACGACCATGGTGATTAAAAAAATTATCCGTGTTAGAAAATACAACCTGTCTGTAAGGTAGCGTACATATGCATATACTGGAGGGAAACTGTGGGACACTATCCCAGTACATATCTGTAGAATGTTTTAATACACTGTTTTTAAAACATGTCAAGAATCTATATAATTGTGAACATTTTGAACTCGACAGGCCTGTGTGAATGTAAATATTTTAGAAATTGTAAATTTATGGTTTTTACTTAATGGCTTTAATTTAATGAATTAATTTATTTATATATTTATTGATAATTTATTGATACATTTCTTTATAATTTGTAAGACTTTTTAAAATTGTAAATTGATATAATATATATATATATATATATATATATATATATATATATATATATATATATATATATATATATATATTTATTTATTTAAATTGATGGGTTTTACTTCATGATTTTAATTGAATTAATTGATTTATTTACATAAAATATTTATTTATATAACTTTTTGTTTTATTAATTTTTTTATTGTAATGACACGTTTTACGTAGGTTTTTATTTATGTTTTATTTTGTTTATATATGATGTATATTTATGTATATTTAATTTTCGCTATATAACTGTGTATGTAAGAGTGGATGTGATTGATGGCCCATTGAAAATCACGCGATAAACGTGACATGGTCACCATCGTGAAATAAAGCTTTTACAACAACAACAACAACAACAACAACTACTACTACTACTACTACTACACATGCTGTGCGTAATTCGACAAAATCACACAAATTACAAAACATAAAAACACACCCAAAGCAGATCCCCTCAATTTCGATGAAGCCCTTTGAATATTTTAGAAATATTGATACGTTGCCATCGAACGAAATATCCAATGAAGTAGTAATCTCCACAGACCACATTTAGGATCCGTCCGTGGAAAACTGAGGATAGTTCGTGATGAGTGAATTTGTTCTCAACACTGTCACATCGGAAACGTTAGTAAAGTTAAAGTTTTCTGTACCATATTTGATTTGATGGCAATGGATTGTCGTGCCGCTCCCTATTACAATTTAAAATAGGAAACGGTCAACAGGTAAAAGGGGATTAGCTAAATGGTGTAAAGACTTCAGTTCTATACAACAAAATAATTTATAAGAAACACGATCAAGATTTTCAATAATACATGCTTTATTTGGAGTAAAACCTCTTGGATGTAAACTGTATACAATCCCTTGCGTGTAAAACTCTATAAAATGAAGATTGAATAATCAATAAGGTATCCTTATGCCACACGAATATTAAGAAAGCCGGTGTAGCAGCAGCTTGCTACCAGAACCGGGAGTATGCACACCAAACTTACCGGGCACATCAAACCCCGAGTTCTGTCCTCCAGCCCTATTTATAGGCTTCCCCACTAGGGCGGCAAAGTCTAGTCACATGACTAGTATTCCATAATTTGGGACCAACATATGGCAGTGTATTTTGTCTGGTGTTGGTTTTACAGTATGGTATTTTCAAAACTGTTTCCTGTCTCATTTTATAACTGTGTAATGTAATACGATGTGTAATCATGTCATTAAATATATTTGGTAACATACCCCTATTGTGTTTATACATTAGCACGCAGCTTACATATTTGTTTAGTTGATAAATGTTCATAATTTGATGTCTTGAATAAAAACTGTGTGGTTTCTAAATCCAACATGACTAATTATACGTATTATTCTTTTCTGCAATATATGAATTTTAGATAAATATATTGTTGGGGCTCTTCCCCATACTACGTTACAATAAGTAATATATGGGTAAATAAATGTATAATATAGAGTAACCAATGTCTTCTTGTTCAGTTTGCTCTTTACCTTCTTGATAATGCCTATGCTCTTAGAAATTGTATTACATGTTTACTTCATATGGTCACTCCAATTGATTTTATTATCTATTATCACTCCCAAAAATTGCGTATGATTAACAGTGTCTATTCCTATTCCATCTATGTATATGTCATTACATCTGTTTCTTATACTGGGATTATTGCTAAAGGTCATGGTACATGGTTTTTATATTCAGTGAGAGTTTATTAGTTTTAAGCCAAAGTGACAGCTTTTTTATTTCAATATTTAAATCTTTCTTAATTTTTTGCAAATCATTCCCTTGGATAAAAATGTTAGTATCATCTGCATACATAATGGGAAAGGTGATCTGAGAAACAGCACCTAAATCATTTTATATATATATATATATATATATATATATATATATATATATATATATATATATATATATATATATATATATATATATATATATATATATATATATATATATATATATATATATATATATATATATATATATATATATATATATATATATTTATATATATATATATATATAAGGAATAGTAAGGGTCCTAATATTGACCCTTGTGGTACTCCACATGTTATATTTTTAAGAACAGAATTGATTCCATTAAGTTTTACTGTTTGTTGTCTTCCAAACAAATAACTATGAAACTACTGGAGCGCTATTCCTGATTCCATAATGGTCTAGTTTTCTTAATAGGATATCATGGTTAACAGTATCAAACGCTTTAGCAAAATCTAAAAATAGTCCAATAACATGTTCTCTTTTGTCCATTGCACTGGTTATTTTGTCAATTAATATTGTTAGAGCCATATACATTGAATATCCTTTTTTAAATCCAAACTGGGAGTTTGACAAAACATTGTGTTTAACAATATATTTATTTAATCTATTATATATTAATCTTTCAAAAATCTTTGAAAATACTGCTAATATAGAAGTAGGTCTATAGTTTTTAATTAGTGTAGCATCACCTTTCTTTAAAATGGGCACTACATTAGCCATTTTTAGTCCATCTGGTACACATCCTTTATTAAATGATAAATTTATAATGTAGCATAATGGCCCAATCATACCAGAGTAAGTTTGTTTGATAATATTTGGTTTTATGCCATCCCAGCCGGAACTACAATGTTTCAATTTCTCTATAATTATCCCTATCTCATCTGTGGTTGCAGGTGCTAAAATAGAGTTTTTATAAATTCCATCAAGATAATCGTTAGGCTTTTCTGTGACGAATGGTATTTAATTAGCTAATTCTGATCCAACGGTCATGAAATGCTCATTAAATTTATCAGCTATTAATTGCTTGTTTTGTGTTAAGTTACCATTGACTAAGAACTCTTGGCTACATGAAAATGCTGTCCTCTTGCTCATTATTTCCCTTATCACATGCCAAGTTTTTTTCAAGTTGCTCTTGTGCTTATCAAATTCTGATAGTGATAGTTTTCTGCTATATTAACAAGTTGCCTTAATTTGTTTTTCTATCTTTTATAATTGATTTCATTAACACTGTTGGTTTTCTCAAGAAAAACATATATGGTTTGTGTTTTGCTTTTATAGAATTCCTAAACCCTTTGGTGATCCATACTCTTGACGATACACGACTACTCACGATAATGTCTAGATGTTCTTCTGTTGATCTTCAACAGTATCACAACAGTGTCGTATCACAACGAGTTGACGATACACGACTACTCACGATAATGTCTAGAGATTCTTCTGTTGATCTTCAACAGTATCACAACAGTGTCGTATCACAACGAGTTGACGATACACGACTACTCACGATAATGTCTAGAGATTCTTCTGTTGATTTTCTACATGTATCACAACAGTGTCGTATCACAACGAGTTGACGATACACGACTACTCACGGTAATGTCTAGAGATTCTTCTGTTGATCTTCAACATGTATCACAACAGTGTCGTATCACAACGAGTTGACGATACACGACTACTCACGGTAATGTCTAGAGATTCTTCTGTTGATCTTCAACATGTATCACAACAGTGTCGTATCACAACGAGTTGACGATACACGACTACTCACGATAATGTCTAGAAATCCTTCTGTTGATCTTCAGCATGTACCACAAGAGTGTCGTATCACAACGAGTTGACGATACACGACTACTCACGGTAATGTCTAGAGATTCTTCTGTTGATCTTCTACATGTATCACAACAGTGTCGTATCACAACGAGTTGAAGATACACGACTACTCACGATAATGTCTAGAGATTCTTCTGTTGATCTTCAACATGTACCACAACAGTGTCGTATCACAACGAGTTGACGATACACGAATACTCACGATAATGTCTAGAGATTCTTCTGTTGATCTTCTACATGTATCACAACAGTGTCGTATCACAACGAGTTGAAGATACACGACTACTCACGGTAATGTCTAGAGATTCTTCTGTTGATCTTCAACGTGTACCACAACAGTGTCGTATCACAACGAGTTGACGATACACGACTACTCACGGTAATGTCTAGAGATTCTTCTGTTGATCTTCAACGTGTATCACAACAGTGTCGTATCACAACGAGTTGACGATACACGACTACTCACGGTAATGTCTAGAGATTCTTCTGTTGATCTTCAACGTGTATCACAACAGTGTCGTATCACAACGAGTTGACGATACACGACTACTCACGGTAATGTCTAGATATTCTTCTGTTGATCTTCAACGTGTATCACAACAGTGTCGTATCACAACGAGTTGACGATACACGACTACTCACGGTAATGTCTAGAGATTCTTCTGTTGATCTTCAACATGTATCACAACAGTGTCGTATCACAACGAGTTGACGATACGACTACTCACGATAATGTCTAGAAATCCTTCTGTTGATCTTCAGCATGTACCACAAGAGTGTCGTATCACAACGAGTTGACGATACTGACTACTCACGGTAATGTCTAGAGATTCTTCTGTTGATCTTCTACATGTATCACAACAGTGTCGTATCACAACGAGTTGAAGATACACGACTACTCACGATAATGTCTAGAGATTCTTCTGTTGATCTTCAACATGTACCACAACAGTGTCGTATCACAACGAGTTGACGATACACGAATACTCACGATAATGTCTAGAGATTCTTCTGTTGATCTTCTACATGTATCACAACAGTGTCGTATCACAACGAGTTGAAGATACACGACTACTCACGGTAATGTCTAGAGATTCTTCTGTTGATCTTCAACGTGTACCACAACAGTGTCGTATCACAACGAGTTGACGATACACGACTACTCACGGTAATGTCTAGAGATTCTTCTGTTGATCTTCAACGTGTATCACAACAGTGTCGTATCACAACGAGTTGACGATACACGACTACTCACGGTAATGTCTAGAGATTCTTCTGTTGATCTTCAACGTGTATCACAACAGTGTCGTATCACAACGAGTTGACGATACACGACTACTCACGGTAATGTCTAGATATTCTTCTGTTGATCTTCAACGTGTATCACAACAGTGTCGTATCACAACGAGTTGACGATACACGACTACTCACGATAATGTCTAGAGATTCTTCTGTTGATCTTCAATGTGTATCACAACAGTGTCGTATCACTACTCACGATAATGTCTGATTTTGTCATTGGTTCTTCTTCAGTGTCATATTCTCTAAGTGACAATGCATCTGCATTACTATTTACCCCACCCTTCATGCGTACTACGGTGAAATCGTACCCCTGTAGAGCCAATGCCCATCTAGCAATTCGCCCCGTGTTGACTTTGACATTCATCAAATATTTTAGTGCACTGTAGTCTGTTACAATCGTGAAATGACTGTTTGCTATATATGGGTGATATGCCTTGATACCCTCGATAATTGCTAGTCCTTCCAGTTCTATTACAGGGTAGTTACGTTCAGACTTTCTCAATGCCCTACCTCCATAGGCTATGACTCTTTCTTTCTCTGTGTCATCTTTCTGGCTATGATATACCCCAATGCCCGTGCTGAAGCATCTGTGGTCAGAATGAATTCCTTATTCTTGTCTGGATAAGCTAGAATAGGAGCTCTGACCAACTGGCTCTTGATTTCTAGAAATGCTTCTTCACATTCCGAAAACCATTCCCATTTAGTGTCATTCTGTAGTAAGTGGTTCAACGGATAAGCCAGTTTAATATAATATCTTATAAATATCTTATAGAAATTACTCATTCACGTAAACCGTCGCACTTGCATCTTATCCTTCGGCACAGGATACGTGTCTATCACGACCGTCTTGTTCGAATTAGGTTTTGTTCCCTGTTTGGAAATGACATGTCCCAAGTAATCAACCTGCTGTGCTGCTAAATGTCACTAGCTGGGCTCTAATGTCAAGTTGTGCTATCTCAATCTCTTAAACACATCGTCTAAATCCCTCAGATGTTGGTCAAATGATGGACTGTAGACAATTATGTCATCGACATATAGCAGAACTGATTTAAAAATTAAATCAGAAAATACCTTTGACATCGTCACCTGAAATGTCGTTGCATTTGATACCCGAAATGGTAATCTGTTCCATTCGTACTGACATTGCCGCGTGATAAACGAGCTCGAGCCAAATATAGCACTGTAAAATAAGATGCTTTAGCTAGCCTTCCTAGTGGAATCCCACGCATCATCAAACCTAGGCAAAGGGAAACTAGTTCGCTCAGACACACCATTTACCTTACGATAGTCAATTGCAAATCTATACTCTGCGTCACCTGGCTTTTTCAATATCACAACTGGTGTTCGCCATTCTGACGTCGAAGGCTCTCTTAGTCCATTCTGTAAAAGTTCCTTAATTTGCGTTTCCATCTCTTGACGCATTTTGTGCATTACCTTTACTGCAAACGTATCAAACTGTTTTCACTAAGCATTTCGCTTAATTTTGACTTTTACTCACTGCTTATATCAGCATTTTCCAAATCCAGTGCCAAATCTGATAAGTGCAACTGACTGTCTGTTATCTGTGCCTATCCTTCGTTTTCGTTCTGCTCTAATTCTGGTGTTGTGTGGAAAATGTCCACTGTTATGCCCTTTGCAATAGTTGTTGGACAACTGGAGTTGTTTACAACTCTGATAACCGTGATTCTACCTTTCGGCTTAACCACACAACTCAGTTTAACTTCCCCACTTGGGCTAGCCTCGATTACATTTGGGCGGCAAAGTCTAGTCACATGACTACATTCAAGTAGCGCTGTCCTCTGGTGGGTAACATCCCTCAGTGCTGCCACATTGTGGGACTCCACGCAACTATATCCACTTATGGCTCTACCATAGGACAAACGCAGACAGCTCGCGTATCAATGCACAAGTTGTGAAACAACATTTGATTTTCAAATAGGCTGCCATTATAGCGGTTCTTAGGATTCCTGCAAAATGTGTCCTACGATTAGATTTTCTTCAACATTTCACAGCACAATTGATGCTCCATTAGCACGCATGCTGCCTAAAAATCACAACTTTCAGAATAAAAGCATTGCAAATACCCTCAACTTCGACCCAGCCCGGTGAAGGATTTAGAAATGTTGGTACGTTGTCATCGAATGAAAGATCCATCGAAGTAGTAAAGCAAACATTAACTTTACCCGATGTGAAAGTACTCGGAAAAAAAATCACTCATTATACAACCACGAAAGTAGTCATTTTGTTATTTTCTACCTGTCGGACAAATACGACACAGTGAGCTATTTGAGAGTTCGACCACTCTGTGGCTTTTGTTGACCACAGACCACATCTACGATCAGTCCGCCACAGCCCACATAAAGAGTCCATAGGACAGTAACGAATGCGCGTTATGAGTTGATAGATCAGCGACCATTGCAGCATGGTGCAAGGAGGCGAAGGAACGCAGATAGAGGCGCGTGGGTGGATATACTGTCTGACCGCCTCCAAAGTTAGCGTATTAATATAGATATGGTGAGGTCTCGATCACGCCACATGAGGTCAGACCACATTGCACTATTGCATAACAAACATAATGCATGAAAAATACTAAAAACTGTTCACTGTAACTGCCATCATCTGACTGACATGCTGACCAAGTTTAGGCAAAATCACGCACATCCAGCTGGTTTTAAACGCCCCCACGCCCGTCAATATTTACATAAATATCCATGTATTCACGCGCCCACGTGCACGTCCATCCGCCTGCTAAACTCTAAAATTGCACGATTTTACTGCTAACAGCTTTTACAAACAGACCTGTAAAGATGCCTGGTCATTTGCACTCTTGTCATGTCATATTAATTTCTTAAGTTCCACCATTGCTTGAACTCCTCTGGAAAGTGGCTCTCACTCAATTTGGCTACTGTTTCCATCTTTGTCCGACAGGAAGAAAATCATAACAGTAAATAAGTCTAATTAAATGCCTTTGTGGTTTTTAATACACTCCCACGATTCCCCAGTCAATCGCGCCATTCCAACATACTGAATTATCAGGTATAGTGAGAATGAATACTTTGTAATATAAATAAAAGTTAGGATGCACATTTTTATTAATATCCTCATGACCTTTCAGTATTCAAAGCAAACTTCTTTTGGCCTGCTCTTAATCTTGCCTGTTGTTAAACCGCACGCAAGTACGCACGCACGCACGCACGCACGCACGCACGCACGCACGCACGCACGCACGCACGCACGCACACCCATACTATAACTACACTCATATAAAAGTATTCTTTATTGAAATGTATCGATACACCTAACATATCACATGATATACATATACAGCGTATATACATTATTTCCTAACAATGATAGAGTGCAGCAACAATTCATGACATGTGACTAAACTAGGTTACTTGACAGACACTATTTGACAGACAAGCCATTAAATACTCTCACAACTCGTCATAGTTTTGGTGACAAACAGTTCAGTTGCGACTTCCTTCGTCTTTTAAGTTTTCTGCTTGTCTGATGCACTACTATCTTTGTCAGTGTTTATTTTATTTTTGTTCGAGTCAAGACTAATTGTGCCACTGTTAGTTTTCTGTTTGTTCGAGTCAAGACTAATTGTGCCACTGTTAGTTTTCTGTTTGTTCGAGTCAAGACTAATTGTGCCACTGTTAGTTTTCTTTTTGTTCGAGTCAAGACTAACTGTGCCACTATTTGTTTTCTGTTTGTTCACGTTTTCTTCATTCGGTGATGGCTTTGTTGAAACTGTTTTTTCACATCTGTGGGAATTACTCATGACAAGAGGTGCCTCGCATACACAGCGATAATCACCCTTTGCTACTCTGGTACACCGCGAGTGATGTGGACAAGTTGTTTCTCCCAGGCTGCAATAGTCGATGTCTGCAAGGAAGAGAGCAACATATAACCATTGATGCATGCAAAGTATGTGGAACATTGGGCAACAGTTCTTAATAAGATATTATATTGACTAGACAAAGGTTTATTAGTGACAGGACCAACTAGCGATAGGACCAAACTGGCAAAATAGTGTAAACTACACCTCCATTACAGGGCTGGGGTGAAATATACTTGGCTAAATATTCCTACAAATACACCATTCTGCAAATTGATAGATACAACTACAATTCTACAAACATCCTGTTTCCAATATAAATACAAGCTATGAAACATTATGTATTCCAGTTTTATGAAGTAAATGCTTAGGCGGACATACTTACATATGTACATGCATACATTGATGCATGCATGAATATGCATGCACGCACGCATGCAAGCACATAATATTGCATTAATCAGTATTATGCAAATTACGAACTGGTGACAAAATAATCAGCAAATATGTTCCAGCTTCATGGCAAATAGATTTATTTTGGCTTGCTGTTTGTGGTAATTGAAATGATGGATAAAATAATGAGAAATCCCCAAATTGATATGCAAGAATGTAATGGAATAGTGAAATAAAAATTTGGTGCCATTTGTTTATTGGTTGATGTCAAATTATCCACATATACCAACACATGAATACAAGAAAACAAAAACAACCGACATATTAGCTGCACCAACTGGCTTCATAAGTATAACAGGTTCACTCACCAAATACGAAAATACCCGCATTCTTTGAAAACACTTTTGACCACCAGTCTTTACTGATTACCTGTCTCTTCATCCAGCCATCAGTGGTGATTGCTGCAACAAACAACACCCTTGACCACTCTATGTCCACTCAGTTCTGCTGGAACAGTTGACCAACACACAAGTAATTCTGGCCTGCATTAACTGCTTTCAGTTAACGCAGATAATGAATAAGAATAAAGTCAAACTCTCTGTATCAGGGGCACTCACATGGAACCCTCAGGGCAAAAGCAAATGGAAAGGGCTGGAAGCCCAAGCCCAAATCTGTGTATGGTGGAAAGGAGTCGTTGATGGCCTATGCTCTGCCTGGGAGTGAAAAGACTAATGTAAGTCAAGTCACTGCGTCAGGGAGTCGGCTATGTTCCGTGCATCTTGCTCCATATTACAGACCATTGCAACAAGAGAGAGAATGAGCCAGTGTGTTGATTGGTACTGGCAATGAAAACATGGAGCAAGGAAACCAGGGAAGCTGCACTCGCATGAATTGTCATCCCGAAACATGGCACAGGCTTTGAAAATAGGAAGTTAAGACTGCAATACTAGACAGAAAAATTTGGAAGGCCATCGTCATTCAAAGACCTCACTCGACATAATCGTAAATATAATATACATACTGACATGTCAATATGTATGTGCATACATGCATTTGCATGGGCGTGCGTGCATGTGTATGTGTGTGTGTGTATCTGCATGGGTGTATATATATACATGTAGAAAAGTTTTTTAGTTTGAACATACAAGTCTACCATGTAGGGGAAGGCAGTGTTAGTTGAGCCACCCATGTTTCCCAGGAAACTACAGCAGCGACACTTACATGGTACCACCCAGTGATTGAACATTAGAACAAGATTAATGTAAAATAACTGCCATTTGTCACAACTGTCACAAAATGTGAGTTAAAAATATGTTTTTTTATGTTTTTCAAAACTTTTAGTGATTGCGATTAATATCTGCTGGTGTGTAAACTATCAACGCCTGTGACCAGATTTTATTGTCTGTGCACTTACAAATGGTTTCACTACGCACATGGCAGAAGATTATGTAGATCACTTCGCGCATAAATGAGAAGTTAATTAAAAAGCTAAATTGTTGAAACAGGGCTGGTTGAGCCACCCAACCAAATAGGAAGCAGCAGCTAAAGAACAAAGACAAGTGTTGTACACCCCAAGATACATCAAGGAATTAATTTTTCCAAGCAAATTGGAACATCGGATCGTTACGTGACAACATGTTATCAGTTAGTTACACTGGTTGCAATTGGCCTATAAGTCTATATTAATTAAGTATGTCGACTTAATTAAGCATGTAGACTTGTCAGAGACGGGTTGTACCCATTGGGTAGATGTGTTGGCCGAGTTGTTATGAAATTTTAGTAAAAGGTCTACGTAAATTATGCAAATAAAACATTTACCCAACTAATGCTACACTGTGGCTCAACTTACCCCACACCAAGTGTTAGTTGAGCCAGCTATTTGAATCTGCTACATTTATCTATGCATACAAGATATATTATCTTGGTATAAAATTATCTACTAATATTAATCATAGTTAATGTAAGTAAAAAATGTTTTACTTATGAATATGATTGTGTCCTAGATATAAAAAATAGTTCAAATAACACTGCCTGTATTGAAATAGTTCAAATAACACTACCTGTTTTGAAATTTAATGTGGTTAGTCAATGGTTAAAACTTTGTATTCAAATTAATGGGTAGAACTAATTAATCTGACAATTCAGTTATTGGCTTAATTAGTTATTAAGCGCCTTGTACATTTCCAGTGTAGAGGATCATGCATGTAATGTAACACATGAAACAAGATTAATTTGTCCCAACATCAATAACAAATATTTTAAGCAAACCGTATAGATACAGTAAACCTTGTCTCACCAATACAAAGTTTATCCTTTTTGCAGATCTCTTGCAACTTGTCGTGATTCAACTTTGCTGCATTTGGAACATACATAGAGTCGACACCCTTGGCAGTCAGACCCTGTCGGAAACAACAGTCAAAAGTCAAGCCAAACGAAACATACTGAGAGCGCATGTAATGGTATCATGCTTGTATGGGACGGTGTCTTGAGACGGCATCTTGAGACGGTGTCATTGACCAAGCAATAACAACAGAAGCTGCAAGTTTGCGAGAACGTCTGGATCTGGAGAGTCACAGGAGCAAAGAGGGTAGATAGAAGGAGGGTGAATGGAGGTTGAGAAGAGATTGGGAGGCAGTTCAGCTTAACTGGAAGAGTACGAATAAGCCGGATGATGTGGGAAGGTCACTTGGTGGGGATGGAGGAGGGCCGACTACCAGAGAGAGCGGAGGTGATGAAATAGTGAGGCAGGAAAAGGGGAAGAACACAATTAAGATGGGAAGACTGCATTAAGAGGAATGGGAGAAGGGCGGAGGAGGATGAAAAGTGGAGGGAGAAGGCTGCCGATAGGGAGCAGTGGAAAAGGACAACTAAAGCAGTACATCAGTACAAGAACTAGTCAGTCTCACCACTTTATAAAGAGAACAACGAGGAAGAACATATCTGTGGCTTATCAAAGAAAATCTGGCTATTTTTTAGGGGATGGGTTAGTGCTACACCAACAACCCTTGTAGGTGCCCAGGGTGGAGAACCTGAGTTAATAACCAAGGTTTGATAATGTAAGTTTGACTTACCTGGAAGAAGATCATGTCTTGTCCCTTCTTAAGCTCACTAATTTTGGGCAATTCCTTCTGAAATTCCTGTTCTGACACGGCTACCTGGCCGTATATTGGTATACAGTTCCGTCCCTGTTTCTGGTAACCAGGCTTACAGGGACATGTCTGCTGGAACGCATCTGTCTCTGAAAAATATACATATATTATAGATTTAAGACATGTTTCTCTGGCTAACCATGGAATTAAAACATCATTCATTATGTATTTATTATTTATCCAGTCTGTCCTGAGGGTTTTGAAGCGGGGGGTTCGGGAACACACAATCAGTCGAGATTACTGGAATGATTTCTGAAAAATGTTAGAATAAAAAATATTCTCTCGAAAAGCATGTTTCATTTGAACCCCCCAAACCCCCCTCGAGTAACGGGCCTGTTATAAAGGTTTAAAACATTTTTTTTACCCTTAGAGGAAAACTAATGTCCCTTTATTGGAAAAATTATGTTGCCATAATAAGAAAAACTAATGTTGCCCTAACATGAAACATATATAGTTGCCCTAACATGGGTTTTACTAGTTTCCTAATATATCAATCGGTATCAACCCCAGGGGTTAGTTGAGAGTCTGAGAGAACAAGATTTAACAAGATTTGCCATCCAAGCCAAAGGCCCAGATGGCAAGTGGACAAGGAAGCCATTGGCTTATCGAGAGTCCAACAATGTTCACCTACTTATAACCCGCCCTCCTGAGATATGTGTCAACCTTGTTTTTAAACATATTCACGCTGCTAGCAGTTACACAATATGTAGACAATTTGTTCCATTCATTTATTGTCCTCTGTGAGAACGAGTGCTTCCTGATGTCCAATCTACATTGATCCTTTACTAATTTTACCTCATGTCCTCTAGTTCTGCTATCCTTCTTGAGTGAGAAAAACATATTTCTATCAATATTTTCATACCCATTCAATATCTTAAAAACTTCAATCTGATCTCCTCTTAACCTCCTTGTCTCTAGAGTTGGTAAACCACATTCTTTCAGGCGTTCTTCATAACTAAGGTCTCTAAGTTCTGGAATCATTTTAGTTGCTCTCCTTTGTATGCGTTCAAGCGTATCTATATCCTTCTTACGATATGGTCTCCATGCTTGTATACAGTATTCTAAATGAGGTCTAACTATTGCTTTATAAAGAGGTATAATTAACTTTTTTCCCTTGTATGTTATGTTTCTTCTAATCAATCCAAGAATTTGATTACCCTTTGAAGCTGCAATACCACACTGCTCTGAAAAGACTTAACATCTTCCCTGTCTTGTCTGAGTACAAACACTGTTACGAAAACACAATATAAAAATGTTGTTACTCACTTTTGTCAACAGTAAACTTGACTTCACAAAGGGTTGGTAGGTGAATTCCCTGAGTATTCGCCCAATCAGCATACCTGTGTATAACACAGCATGGTTAGATTTCTATCATCATCAGTGGCAATCTCAATTTCGAGTATGACGTTCATCATGTACAGCAATTATAGTTATTAACATTATAATGTAAAAAGTTCAAAATGTTCATAGCAGTTGATATTAAAATGTTCAAAGAAGCTCGAAAAGACATCAGAGTGAGGTCAACTACATGCTAACTGAGCATATAATAGTATCTGTCACTGTTTAACCAAGCAAAAATTACACAAACATCTGTGTATATTACATATAATTAACAGAGTATGGAACTGCATCTGTGATTAACAAGGAGACAGCATTACTGACCGTTGTCGATCACGTGCAAGTCTCGCATGAAGGTCTATGTTATGTTGAAGCATCTTCTTATTCTCGTAGTGTGAGTCTCTTGAGTCTCGGTCCTTCAGGAGCCTGTCACAGTCATTACCATGGTTACCATTTAGTCTCACATTACCATGGTTACCATTCTATATGACATGAGTGACATCACATTTTGAACAACTGAAAAGTCCTTGCTTCATTTAAGAAACCACAACACTCGCATTAGTGCTTATAAACTTTACAGATGTAATGTATAGTAGTGAAACTAATATCTAACATATGTAAGTGTACTTTTTGATAAAGAGAAGGGCATAAATCAAGACGCTGGTGCTTTGCAATGTCTTCAGAAATCTAGAGTAAAACCTTAACTTTGAGAAACCATTGATAAAACTTAGAAAGCAAAATCCTATAGAGATAATTGCATTATGTTAACTGTCATTTTATCAGACGATATTTGATCACTTTGGAAGTACAACACTTACAACACAATATCTTAAAATTTCCTCTGGAACTGAAAGACAAACTCCCATAAACTTCCAGACGGAATTGGATAGAAGCCAACCTACCCATTGAACCATTTCTGAACGTTGGGGTCTGATTTCTTCGCCTTGCGTTCTTGTGCATATTGCTTGAACCATTCAACAAATTTCTTCACCCCTGTTAAAAGCAAAAAGCAAGGTATAAGTCTACAAGATATACTACTCATTATTACTCCAGTCATAAATGACAACATGTAGCATGGGGAATGTGTCAAAACATACATCAGAAACTGGCCAAGATGCTGAACAACGTCACTGCCACCTGGACGTCAGACGGCCGCATCATGTGCCTCCTTTCCAGTGGAAACTGGACCAGCAGTAAAACATCTTAACCGACCAACAAAGTCTCACTTTCCGGACTCTATTATGGCAAACAATCTATATATGGATTTATCCTATTGTGATAACACCAGTGAAAATGACATGTTTATCTTTAATAACATATCAACCACTATACAAAACTGTGAGTACTTCACAGTCAGTGAACTGATCAGCTTATATACTAACTTGAAGCAAAACTCCACTTTTTCTACACTAGCTTTTAATACATGCAGTCTACGAAAAAAAAAAAATTCATTTGATTGTATAGGGTTAACCAAGACATTGCTTACCAGCCACAATGACACTAACTGATATAACACAAATGGTTATTCTCTGGTTATGTATCCCAAACAAGAAGGGAGAGGAGGCGGGGTTGGCATTTACATATCCAACACCGATATAAAATTTGACATGACTTAATGAAGATATTTGAAGGTAGTCATTATGAATCCATTTTCATTGAGATAAAATTAAACAATAAGACTTTCACAATAGGTTCTATATATAAACCTCCAAATACTAACACAGATAGCTTCAACGATGAACTTCTTAGCATCTTAAACACAATATCTTGGGAAACGGAACACAGTATGACAATGGGGAATTTCAATTTAAACTTAATCAACACCAACTCACGCCAAGTTAATGATTTAACCAACAATATGTATGCAACAGGATTTTATCCAACAATCAGCAAACAACCAGAATTGCTAATTACTTAGCTACAACAATAGATAATATATTCACCAAAATAACACAAAACAAAATCTACTCAGACATTTTACACACTGACATATCCACCACCTCCCAGTATTCAACATTTATAACATTTGTAACCTCCCACTTAAAACCAAGATTCAAAACACAGTACAGACAAATTAAAAGTGGAAAAAACATGGCAAAACTCAAAATAAAATTAAACTGGACAAACTGGGATGATGTCTATAACGAATCTAACCCAGATGCCTCATACAACGCATTTATAAACATACTTATTACATTACTTGATGAATGCTTCCCTATTAAAAAAATTAAAGTTAGAGACAATCCCAGCTCCGAATGGTTGACCAAGGGAATATTAACATCAAGCAAACACAAAAATATTTTATATAAACAATTTAAACCACCATCCTCAACAGATTTAGGCTATCGCAAATCCGGTTCGTTGACGTAAAAAATTTGTAGTGTGTGAATTATTATTATTTATTTAAAGTGTCTTCCACGGTCGCAACAGCCAGCTTGCACAAGCAGCTGGTTCTCACGCACGCTTACACTGCTTCCCTTCATTTATCATTCGGTGTAGTTTGCTCTATTGGGTTTTATTTCTGGTGATCCAACGCAGCTGCTCCAGGTCGGGCCTTGTCTTTAGCCACATGCCGATCTGCTGCAGGTCAGTGTCAAGGGTGCCGGGGAGGCCGGTTCAGGGTCTTTGGTTGAGGTGGTGGATGCCCCTCATTTATGTCATCTTAATGCTTCTTACTTCAGTGTGTGAATAGTTTAAGTAACATCTGTAGTCGATTTTAAAAAAAAACCTATTTTTGTTCAAATCATCGGAAAAAATTTACTTTAGTCGTTAGATCTGGTAAGGCTCAAAATAGTGGATATCCAAAATGGTAAACACTGTGTGGGTCAATGTCAATCAGTAACATGACCTCCATTCTCTCGCCGATCACATGACAAAGTTAACAAATTTCACCAGGGATTTTCAGCATTTCCATTTTCACTTCAATTAATGTTTAACCAAACTTTAAGTAATTTAATAATCTGTCTGATGATTTCGCAAAAATGAAATATGAAATTTGCACAAATGCTACCATGTTGCAAAAGATACTAGCTAGGTTTGATTTTTTCAAAAATGAATTTGAAAATCGAATTGAGGATGGACCTTTAAGTGAGAAAAAAGTTCACGGATGTTGACACAGCTATAGACTTCCACTGCGATGCAGAACTTTGACCGAGAACAAAGGGCCCATGGATATACCCCAATGCAACACAAACTCTCAATCAAGAGAGCTGCTAAATCAGAAAGGGAGAAGTTTAATAAAGAAAGGCCAAGATATGTTGCATAAGTTCAGTTAAAATACAATATCCAAGCATAGAACAAATAGATTTTCACTGCCATTGGGTGAGCAAATATTGCCAGACTACAAGCATTCATGACGTAAGGTTATCTAACAGTCTGGCACAGCCCATGAAATAAAGATACTGTGTGTTCAACAAGGTATTCCTCGTAAATCACTATGGTGATATTCTTAATTGTAGTTGCAAATGGTTATGCTATATTAATTCTTATAGGTGCATAGGCTCAAAACCATGACTTCCGTTACGTTTTAATCTCCTTGTCTCTCTAATGTTGTAAGAATCATGTCGTATAAACACTGTGACTGCCATAGAACTACATGACCTTCACAGCCCTTGCTTGTTCAAATGCTGCGTTTCATGTTTGTCAGTTTGAAAAAACCACGCAATAAATAAATTGTTTGTCTAGCTAAACTAATTTAGGCGAGTATTAAGTTAGTTTTGTTTTACCCATTGTCACCATTAAATTTTGTCAGTTTACACGAAATGTGCAATGGTTGTGGTCATGAACCAAATGTCACTGCCTAATGTCCATTTTGAAAAGGTTGACAACTAGACACTGTTGAGCGTCACCATTTGTGACTGGCCTAACTAATCAATTCAACAATATTCGACATTTCCTGGAAACCTTGGAAACTTTTTCCATCGATTTTCTTTAAACCATATTAAGCATCAATTGACTGACCTCCTTCGTGAAAGTCATAAAAAAGACATTTGTAATTGTAAACATACTTTATTGGAGTTTGGTGGATTATGTTGTATTTATGTATGTGGTGTGGTTAGGTAACACATATAAACATACCTTGTTGGAGGTTGGTGGATGGTGTTGTATTTATGTATGTGGTGTGGTCAGGTAACACGTATAAACAGATACCTTGTTGGAGTTTGGTGGATTATGTTGCATTTATGTATGTGGTGTGGTCAGGTAACACGTATAAACAGATACCTTGTTGGAGGTTGGTGGATGGTGTTGTATTTATGTATGTGGTGTTATCAGGTAACACGAATAAACAGATACCTTGTTGGAGGTTGGTGGATGGTGTTGTATTTATGTATGTGGTGTGGTTAGGTAACACATATAAACAGATACCTTGTTGGAGGTTGGTGGATGGTGTTGTATTTATGTATGTGGTGTGGTCAGGTAACACGTATAAACAGATACCTTGTTGGAGGTTGGTGGATGGTGTTGTATTTATGTATGTGGTGTGGTTAGGTAACACATATAAACAGATACCTTGTTGGAGGTTGGTGGATGGTGTTGTATTTATGTATGTGGTGTGGTCAGGTAACACGTATAAACAGATACCTTGTTGGAGGTTGGTGCTTGGCTGGAAATGAAGCAGTTCCTGAGAGACACTTGTATCAGCCCAAGTCTTCAGAATCTCCGTCGGTGGAAGTGGCAACTTTTTCTACAGAAATTTAAAACAAAATTGTAAACATGTAATAACAAAGATTGTCTCCACCAAACTAAATAATCCCATGCATTAATATTTTATATCTCCGTTATAAAGATTAACATGACCTTAGTTAATTATAGTGTTCAGTGACTTGTTTGCTGACTTGATGTTTTATTATTAATTTTGTTTACTATAAAAAATTACATGGTATTTATTTACTATAAAAAATTACCAATATTTGTTTACTATAAAAAATTACATGGTATTTGTTATTAAAAAAAAATACACGGTATTTGTTTACTATAAAACAATTACATGGTATTTGTTTACTATAAAACAATTACACGGTATTTGTTTACTATAAAACAATTACAAAGTATTTGTTTACTATAAAACAATTACACGGTATTTGTTTGCTATAAAAAATTACATGGTGTTTGTTTACTATAAAACAATTACACGGTATTTGTTTACTATAAAACAATTACATGGTATTTGTTTACTATAAAACAATTACACTGTATTTGTTTACTATAAAACAATTACAATGTATGTGTTTACTATAAAACAATTACACGGTATTTGTTTAGTATAAAACAATTACATGGTGTTTGTTTACTATAAAACAATTACATGGTATTTTTTTACTATAAAACAATTACATGGTATTTGGCAAAAACAACATGTTTTTTACCACATTATTATAAAACTGGATTCTGGATAAAATCTCCCCAGACAATTTGTGCTGAATAGCATTCACTTGCCAAAACATTACATATCTGTAAAGCAGAGGATATCATCCACAGGAATTTGTTCTATATAAATTACTGTATGTTGCCTCAAATTGTTTCACAAGCATTTATATGATGCTAGGTTTAAAATATTAAACTACCCACAGATACATACGAATAAGAATCATAGTGTGGTCAATTATTAAAATATATAATATTTAAAATAAAACTCTATACAATGTTAGAAATTTCTTTGATCAGAAACTGGAGTCTTTATCTTGGCCTAAAAATAATAAACAAACTATACCAATACCAGTTCAAGAGGGTAAAATAGATTTATGTTAGCATTCACATTCAATCAGCAGCCTGCACCAGAATTTAAATATTTATGTTGGCCTAAAGATGATGTGCACAAAACAAATTCTACCAATACCAATTCAAGAGTATTTTAAAACTCACAACTTTAGCCTTCACTTGCAGCTCGGTCTTGAGTATGTTGATCATCGCCGGAACACTGACCGGCTGACCAAATCCCAGGTTAAACTTCTCACCACACTCTGCGGGAATGTAGTCCATTGCCATGGTCACGCCACTGATGATGTCATCAACATAGGTGAAGTCACGCTCCAGCGGTTTATCATCACTGTTGGAGAGAAGACAGATTGCTAGAGTAAAATGATAGCTTTAATTTTTATCCCAGACGACATTTTCCAGTTTGTCATCACTGTTGGAGAGAAGACAGATCGTTGTAGTAACATGATAGCTTTAATTTTTATCCCAGACGACATTTTCAAGTTTGTCATCACTGTCGGAGAGAAGACAGATCGTTATAGTAAAATGATAGCTTTAATTTTTTATCCCAGTCGACATTTTCCAGTTTATCATCACTGTCGGAGAGAAGACAATTTGCTAGAGTAAAATGATAGCTTTAATTTTATCCCAGTCACATTTTCCAGTTTTTCATCACTGTCGGAGAGAAGACAGATTGCTAGAATAACATGTGAATGCATCTCATGAGGCTATCCTCACTGCTTGTCACCTACTACACACAGGTGTCAACATCTGATCATGGAAAAGTGCTCAAGAATATTAGAAACTCGTCCTCCAATCAAATGTCGTTGTTTTTTGGCGGTTTTTTAACATTTTATTTTATGGGTCGGATTTTGATGTGCCATTCTCATTTGTGGTTAATGCACGTGCGAGAAAAAATTCAATCACTTGAGACCAAAAAAATTTAAATGTGCTTAAAATGGCCTTTTGTGCAACAAATATATCAATTTAATGTGAATTTGACATGTTTATGGAAATTATAAAAAGCAGGACATTTCGTCCAAAATGCAGGAAAGCAGGACTAAGGGGAAATAATTATATTTCTTGTTGACACCTGTGGCTGTGTTGGATGCAGATCCTGAGTGCCTACATTCCCAGAAACCCTTTGAGTGTTCAAACCAGTGTTCCGAAGCAAGTGTTGCGACATTACATTTCTATCGTCACTTTACAAGTAGAATAAATGAAGTACATGCATTCCTTTATGGGGTAAATGTAGGATTATTGATAATTCTAAAACCTGTTTTATTCACAGAGCTTCCCCTGTGAAATAAGTATTACTACATCAGTAGCTGCTATCTTTTCATTGGATTCCAGTTCTAGTGATTGTTTTAAATATAATAATGAAAATTTAGCTACTGGTGGGATTTCAAAATATTTGCACTCAATTTTATCAAGTACAAGTCCAAGTACTCGTCAAAAAAATATTGGCAAGTACAAGTACTTTGTGAAAAATTCAAGTACAAGTACAAAGTACTTTGAAAATTTTAGTCAAGTACAGTCAAGTAAATCGAACGCTATATTTATGTTTCATAATGGCGAAGGTCAAAGCGGTGAAAACACAAAAGCAGCAGTATTATGCATTTATTCATTATTTAAGCCTAAGCATACAATACTGGCATTTTGCATCAAATCATGAAATGTTAATTTATTTCTGATTGCATCGGACAAACATAATGTGTTCAAACTTCCGATCTGTCAGCCTACACCTGTCTGGATGATTACACAAATAACTGTGGCACTGTGGTTCCTGTGGGGGGCAGTCGTGGCCTAGTGGTTAAGGTGTTGGACTCTAAATTCAAGGGTTGTGAGTTCAAGATGACGGTTCGTTTTCGAAGCTTAGGCAATTTCGTTTACCCTACTTTGCCTCAGTCTACTCAGCTGCAAATGAGTACAAACACTGTTTGGAAGGTACCTGCGATGGACTAGTGTCCCGTCCAGGAGAGTCAGTATAACTGCACGCTAAGTTGCTTCGCACTACAGAAACCAGGTTTAAGCACTAGCCATATAAGCCTTCATGGCTTCCTAAGGCGTAATGCCTGGGAGGATGACTTTACCTACTGTGGTTCCACTGGGCATCTAGTTTTTAAAACAACAGGGCGGGTGTTAGTCACAGTTGGGAAAGCATGAAGGAAACTGTAGTGTAAGTACATACAGCAATAACATTTTGAAGGACATCAATGAACTGAGTTGGGACTGTGGACATGTGACAATGACACCTGGGAAGGCAATAAAAAGGCTAGACAAGGATTTCTTTGTGGAGCTTTTGGAGTTAAGATTAAGCAATACAAGTCAGATTGGCAAGTTAAATTTGTTGCAATTTGTTTATGCAGGCTCTGGCTCAACACCAAAGAAGACTTCATCTCAGTTCCAGGCTGTTGTCCTGCCCAAAGTAAAAGTTAGATTACTGCTCTTGCATTCTTACTTGTCTCACCCTTGCAGTACAAAGTGCTTCTTTTTGAAGCTGACTGGCCCACAGCTTTCTACTTAGCACTGCTTCCCCAGCCACCAGTCGCTGAACTTTCACACTGAGATATAGAGTTACATGTGAAAGTACTGCAAATTTATTACCCATATTATGTTAATATTAATTACTTTTAATATGTTATTATTCACGTAGGCAGATCACTCTTGTTTATTGTTGAGGCAAACATCACGCCGCTATTTAAGAAGGGATTGAGGAACAAGCCAGAAAATTACAGACCAGTGAGTTTAACATCAGTTGTATGTAAATTACTCGAAACATTAATTAGAGACCACATGGTGGAATTCCTTGTAAAACATCAATTAATAAATACATCTCAACATGGGTTCCTAAAAGCAAGGTCATGTCTAACTAATCTCTTATTTTTTTTAAAGAAATTACAAAGTGGGTAGATGATGGGTCACCAGTGGATGTTGTCTACTTGGATTTTCAGAAAGCTTTCGATAAAGTGCCACATCAAAGACTGTTACTTAAACTAAAATCCCATGGCATAGGTAATGATGTAATCAACTGGATAGAAAAGTGGCTTACACACAGAAAACACAGAGTAATAGTAGATGGTGAGATTTCAAAGTGGAAATCTGTTTTGAGTGGGGTACCACAGGGATCAGTATTAGGCCCTATACTGTTATATATATATATATATATATATATATATATATATATATATATATATATATATATATATATATATATATATATATATATATATAAATATATATATAAATGATTTGGAAGATGACATATCTAGCAAAGTACTCAAATTTGCAGATGACACAAAAGTATTCAGAAAGGTTACTAATGATACAGATAAACAAAGTTTACAGGATGATCTAGATAAATTAGTTAAATGGTCAGAAAATTTGCAAATGTTATTCAATTTTGGGAAGTGTAAATGTATACACATAGGACATGGAAACATGGATGAAGAATATAAAATGGGGGATGCTGATTAGGTAGAACCACACAAGAAAAGGACTTAGGAGTAACATTTAGGGCTGACAGTGCTGAGTTTCAGAGCAATGTGGGATTGCTGCTTCGAAAGGAAATCAAATTCTAGGGCTAATTAGGAGAACTATCATGTATAAGGAGAAACAGCTAATTGTACCCCTGTACAAAGCAATAGTTAGACCACATTTGGAATATTGTATTCAAGCATGGAGGCCATATCGTAAAAAAGACATAGATAAGCTAGAAAGAATACAACGAAGAGCAACTAAGATGATTCCAGAATTAAGAGACCTTAGTTACGAAAGTCGCTTATTACAATGTGGTTTGACAACACTAGAGACCAGGAGACTAAGAGGAGACCAAATAGAAGTGTTTAAAATAGTGAACGGTTATGAGGATGTTGATAGGAATATGTTTTTCAAACTTAAAGAAGGCAGTAGAACCAGAGGACACAAAGCAGCATTAGTTAAGGAGCAGTGTAGGTTGGACATGAAAAAGTACTCTTTCTCACAGAGGGTGATAAATGAATGGAACAAACTGCCAAATGATTGTGTTAATGCTAGTAGTGTGAATATGTTTAAAAATAGAATTGACAGATATTTGATAAGGGCGGGCTACAGATAGATGAGAAAATTTTTGGACTCTCGATAAGCCAATGGCTTCTGGAACTTGTTTGGGATGGCAATCTTGTTAAATCTTGTCTTATTACTGTTACTGTTAACTTGTGCAGCTTGGTAGAATCATTAATTATTTGTAAGTTCTGCTGATTAGCAGGAATCGTCTTTTTTCCCATGAGCACCCGCACTGGCTGCCTATATAGCCCACTTCGCACCCTCACCCACAAGGCCCTGAACCTTGCAACCGCGGGCATAGCACGCCCTGCATCAAGCTAACACACCCTGCCATTGTGGGTGCGATATATGACTGTTTTTTTAGCCTTAGTTTAGCTAGTATTTCTAGCATTAGTCACTCATAGATCTTGTACAGAAGGAGACATTTTCATCTGTATTTAATTATATGTTTTTATTGAACACATGATGTTCTTGCATTAAATGATCTACAAGTTCACCCAAACCATGTCTTGTTTTGTACTTATAATTATATGCTCTTCCGCCGTCATGAAGTATATGTATCTATGTGAATATTATATACTATAAATATTATGCATGTGCGTATATAAGAGTGTGCTGATAACTTCCTCTCTCTGTGTATGTATCTGTACATTAGCCGTTTTATGCATATCAGCCGGTAGTGTATAACATGTGTGACACTTTGACAGCCCACGCTAAAACTGTGTGGGAAGGGCAGGGTTGACATGTAACTAAGTAAAAATACTTTGTTACAATACTTGAGTAGTTATTTCAAGTAATTGGCATGTAACAAAGTAGAATTTTGACTAAATACTTTTACTTGTAATGAAGTAGCTTTATCTAAAGTAATGCCACTTTGTACTTCGTTACTTTTATTTACTTTGCAATATATTTTCGTTAAATTGTTTGCAAAACCGCTGCTGCTGGTGGCGCTTTACTGTCAACGGCATTTCATAAAGTGTGCCTAGTCGCCAGGCCAAAAGCTTTGGAAAATCAGTGAAAGAAGTCTACCAAATATTGGCATAGGTCTGGCTAAGGCCGCCGACATAAAATGTCACTTCGAGCACACAATGCTAGAACGCCATCTCAAACCATGATGCAAATGTCTCCGTTGCATCATGTAAACTATTAATCAGTAAGTTTCTAATGCGTGTTATAAATACTAAAATTTGCGATTTCGACTTTGTATTGATAATCTCCATACACTGACACAATTCTGATATTCGCGAGCGAATGCGCATCGTGGATTGAGAAATTCACCTATTTTCGCCCACTTGTCTGCAACGGCATTATCGGCTTACGTCAGCACTAAACAGAATTTTACTTTCACAAATAAAATTCATATTGTTATGTTTAATAAATTCATAATAATGATTACTCTACAGAACTAAAGAGTAAAGAATTGATACTCTGCCACTTGACCCATCAATGGCTTATTCAAACTGACCCATAATATCTCAACTGCAATTAGCAACAGCATTACTCTGTTGCATTGGTCTATCTTCTCATCAATTATAGCCCCAGCTGGTACCAGGTAACCAACACAGCTAAAGCATGTTGTTTCAATGGTTGTGTGAGCTGATAAGGCATGTCTGGGAAGACATGAGAAGGTGGGGGTTCACAAGCCAAGTGGATTGATCAGCTAGGCATCATGTCTTTGTTAATTTTACTATGGGCAGTGCTATGTTTCCCTGAGAGGCTACTACTACTAGTACTGGACTGACACTCTACCTACTCAGATACAATCACATCTGCTTGTACATATCCTGTTCTACAATCTAGCTCCTCCCATACCACAGTGGAACAGGTTGATAAAAAGACTAGTTGTGTCTCATCGTTAATTTAGTTCTGTATTTAACTGACATTAGTTGGTGTTGTGAGCTCTCATTAATGATAATATAATTTTCCAAACATCCAAGTGAGTACCATGTTCAAGGGTGGCAGATCGAATGACCAGCTAAGGCTGGCTGGGAACACTGTTACAGGCAGAGTGGTTGCAAAATAGTTGCCGGATACAAGTTGTGTAATTTATATAATATTACTCATGATTTTGTTGTTATTTGTAAATGTTGTACTTCTACTTTTACTTCAAGTACTTTTGAAAAGTACTTTTACTTGTTACTCGAGTACTTTTCAAAAAGTACTTTTACTCAAGTAGTTTTAGGTGAATTACTTTTACTTTTACTAAAGTATAAAATTACAGTAATTCCGTCAACCCTGTGCAGAGTAATGTAACATTACTCATGATTTTGCTGTTCTTTCTATGCATTAATGATGTATATAGTTTATCTATTCAATGGGCCATATAATGAGCTTAAAAAATCAAATTCTTGAGATAGAGCCAAATATTTAACGAAATCATGAAAAAGTACTTGGGAAAGTACTTGCCTAGTCCAAGTACTTTGACGCTAAAGTACAAGAACAAGTACTGCACTCAGCAAAATGGCAAGTATAAGTCCATGCACAGTACTTGCTGTACTTAAGTACACAAATACTCGAGTACTTCAACCTATCCCATTTCTAACCTGTCAATGTTCTAAACACACCACACAGATTTTGTGGGTAATTGCAGTGCATCCTCCCCTTCTCAAAAGCATTACATTGTACATTGTACATGTACTATTTTTGGTTTCACAAAGTCCTGGGGAATACAACAAATATTTGTATTTTAAATCACCAGCAAACAAGTTAACAATAGTTGGGTCATGTTCTTAGAACACCATCTGGAAAGGGAAAAGAGAATGCCCAAAAGAAACCTATAGACGAATCACTGCGAGAGAACCCAGAAAATTAAGACATAACTTTGAAAAACTTGCTGGAGACAGGACTGGATGCTTCAATTCCCCTCAGCCTTGTGTGTCTAATGTCACAGGGGTGAGTAGGTAAAAATAGCTGTTTATGCAACTTATTACTCACCTTACGTGGAACATAGGCACTTCTTTGTCATTGACCATAGCTTCAGCAAATTTGTATGTGGCCATGTCTGGACGGCCCCACGGACCGTAGACAGTGAAGAAGCGCAAACCAACGGCGCTCATGTCATACGCATGGCAGTAGTAATTAGCAAGGAGTTCGTCTGTCTCCTTCGTTGCTGCATACATGTTGCCTGGCCGGTCAGTACGAGCGGTCAATTGGAAGGGGACTGGTGTGTGCTTGCCGTACACGCTCGAGCTGGATGCATAGACCAGCTTGATCTTCTGTATAATAAATAAATTATAATAAATTATACACTAAAAAAGTACCATGTACCCCAAACAAAATTAACTTGAAGGCACTAACAATGTTAAAATAAGTAAAATAAGCAGGGTTGTTTGATTTAAATCATGATTTAAATCGCTCAAAAAAAAAAATCATTGATTTATAATTTTTTTGATTTTTTTTACTTCCGGTTTTTAATCGCTGATTTATGAATTTACCACAAATAATTGTTTACAAGCATCGAGACAACAAAGTTTTGTGTGTTTTTTAATACAAAAGCACAAAGTGCGCACACTTGTAGCTGTATTGACACCAGATAGCCTGATAGTAAAATATTTTATGACATTGTATACCAGATTTCAAAAAAATCAAATAAATAAAAAATATGATTTAAATAAAAAAATCAGATTTTTTTATTTAAAAAAAAATCATGATTTTTTCAACCCTGAAAATAAGTATAAAATATGTTAAAATGTTATAAACATGTAAAATAAATAAATGATCCATGTCATTAAAGTCACTGCTGCTGTTTATAAAAGTGTTATAAAGGATTCACAAAAAGATGTGTCTTTAAAATCGCCTCGAATGACAGAAGCAGGCAGGACATTCCACAGTCAGCCAAGCCACAGATACCCCTCGTTTGTGTGCTGTACAAAAACCTGTTAGTCCATCTAAGATAAGCATCTTGATCAAACATAATTTATGAAAAAATAGTGCTGAATTGTCATTTGTGATTTGTGCATCACAAGAAATATATAACAGGATTCAGGCAGAGTTTTACTTTACCCAAAGTCTACATAAAAATGCATACAGAAATACAGTGTGTTATTTATTTATTTGCATTTGAAACCTGGGCAAAGCTTGCATCATTTTACTCAGGCTGAATGCTTCACAGAGACGTTACGTTGTTGTTTTAATGAACAAGTGCACTGGGGCTGAAATTTAATGCAGTTATATTTGCACAAGATAATGACTTATGTAACAACTGCACCATCACCTCAACAGCCGAGTTGTAGATTGTACCTAAATAAAAGTGTTTTGTCATTTGATGGGTAATTTTCACAAATTATTAATGGTGATAAGAAAATTAGAAACACAGTTTTAATAAAAAATTATAATAGATGATAATAACGAAACTGAGCTGCCATGAGGTGTGTGTGTTCATGGTGCATGCATGCGTGTGTGCCTGCAGGTGTGTCTCAGGCACACAAGCACACACACATGCAGGCACAGTGCCTGCATGCGTGTGTGCTTGCATGCTTGTGTGTGTGCATACGTGCACATGCAGAAACAGGAAATATTTATTTGTCCCAAAGACAACAAAACAGAGTATTCAACACAAAAACCATACAATATGTTACATCTATGTCGACATAAGAAAATGAAGTGATGAGAATATTGAGTACGGTCTGAAGATAAAAAATAAAGTCATATAAGGGACGGGAGACTCCTACTAAACTAAAAATTAATCACTGTCGTAGGAGCCAGAATGATTAGTGTATATAAGTTTTGCATTCAGTGGGTAGACAAGAGCACTGTACAGCTGAAGGCAATAACTGGACAACGCATTCAATAACTATTAATTATTAAATAACCTTTGTGGCTGCCACTGTTATCACAAAGTCCTTAGAGAGACACAGCATGAATATGTCATGGCTCACTAAAAGAATACACTACATGCACCCACTCAATGGGTATTCCCATTACATGAATGCATTAAATAACAAACAGTACGCCCTTCCAGTATGAAATGATCTAAGTAAAGCTTTCGACACTTTAGATCACAATATTCTACTTGAACAATTATGGTATTATAGAATAAGAGGGATCCCACACAAGTTCTTTAAGAGCTACCTTGAACACTGAAAAATTATCTGAATATCAAAATATATGAGTCCCACAGGGATCCATTATTATTCTTATCTATATAAAGGACATGCCATTATCATCAAATAAGGCAAACTTTATGCTATTTGCATAAATAAAATTTGCATAAATAAAAAAATCAAATAGATAAAAAAATCATGATTTTTTCAACCCTTAAAATAAGTATAAAATATGCTAAAATGTTATAAACATGTAAAATAAATAAACAATCCATGTCATTAAAGTCACTGCTGCTGTTTATAAAAGTGTTATAAAGGATTCACAAAAAGATGTGTCTTTAAAATCGCCTCGAATGACAGAAGCAGGCAGGACATTCCAGTCAGCCAAGCCACAGATACCCCTCGTTTGTGTGCTGTACAAAAACCTGTTAGTCCATCTAAGATAAGCATTTTGATCAAACATAATTTATGAAAAAATAGTGTTGAATTGTGATTTGTGCATCACAAGAGATATATAACAGGATTCTGGCAGAGTTTTACTTTACCCAGTCTACATAAAAAATGCATACAGAAATACAGTGTGTTATTTATTTATTTGCATTTGAAACCTGGGCAAAGCTTGCATCATTTTACTCAGGCTGAATGCTTCACAGAGACGCTATGTTGTTGTTTTAATGAACAAGTGTGCTGGGGCTGAAATTTAATGCAGTTATATTTGCACAAGATAATGACTTATGTAACAACTGCACCATCACCGCAACAGCCGAATTGTAGATTGTAACTAAATAAAAGTGTTTTGTCATTTGATGGGTAATTTTCACAAATTATTAATGGTGATAAGAAAATTAGAAAAACAGTGTTAATAAAAAATTATAATAGATGATAATAACGAAACTGAGCTGCCATGAGGTTTGTGTGTGCATGGTGCATGCGTGCGTGTGTGCCTGCATGTGTGCGTGTGTGCCTGCATGTGTGTCTCAGGCACGCAAGCACACAGTGCCTGCATGTGTGTGTGCTTGCGTGCTTGTATACGTGCACATGCAGAAACAGGAAACAGGAAATATTTATTCGTCCCAAAGACAACAAAACAAAGTATTCAACACAAAAACCATACAATATATTACATCTATGTCGACATAAGAAAATGAAGTGATGAGAATATAGAGTACGGTCTGAAAATAAAAAATAAAGTCATATAAGGGACTAAGACTAAAAATTAATCACTGTCGTAGGAGCCAGAATGATTAGTTTATATAAGTTTTGCATTCAGTGGGTAGACAAGACCACTGTACAGCTGAAGGCAATAACTGGACAACGCATTCAATAACTATTAATTATTGAATAACCTTTGTGCCTCACAAACCTCACAAAGTCCTTAGAGAGACACAGCATGAATATGTCTTGAATATGTCTTGATCTATATAAATGACATGCCATTATCATCAAATAAGGCAAACTTTGTGCTATTTGCAAATGGTACAAGTCTATTCTTCAAAAACATAAACCTCATTAGTCTCATAAATGATGTAAATATTGAACTGTTAAAGATATCTCAATGGATAAAAGGCAACAAACTTTCACTTAATATAAGTCAGAGGTGAGATTTAGCGGTTGCCTGGTCGCCAATGGCTCCCAAAAATGGCTTTGGGTGACTTCAATTTTTGACTACAGTAGCCCGCATGGCAACTCGAAATATTTACAGAGCAGCAATATTTTAGACCCAACAAAAATAAATGGAATGTTAATAAACATCTCAGAACTGTTGTCCTGGTGTTTGTGACATGTTTGACATTGCAAGAAATTTTGCCAAACCGTAGCCGAAGTGATATCAATAGGGATGATTCATCGTAATTTTAATCAACAACATCGACACTCAACATATAACTGAATGGTCATTCTACATTGAAATAATAACCGGCCATGTTAATAGTCTTGGTGCCGCGTGGCGCCACTTTTATATATTATATATTAGCAAAAATGCCCGTCCCCAGGACGGGATAACATGGTAGTTTATCCGTGACAGTCATTATAGCATTATAGCAATGCATATGCCTCAGGCCAATATGCCATCAATATGCTCAAACATATTACCAGAAACAACCGCGTCACACACGTGATGCAATACTCATTGCATGTTCAAAATGTAGAAGGTTGCATGAATTTAGGCCCATAGGCATGGATACTTGTGTTAGTTGTAGAATAGTAGAAAATCTGCTTTCTACTGTCCCTCGGTCTGCGACCTCGGGCCAATACGTGGGTCTGTGCTTTCTAATATAATAATATAAACTGCCCATATGGCGGTAAGTACTCTCAAACGGTTTAAGTATTCGCGTGGCGAACATTTGATTTACCATAAAAACCACTAAGAATATATGGGGTATTTTGAAATTTCATTCGTGGGGTTGTAGATTAATCCCTGAAAGTTTGGTGCCCGAGGTGCAACCCGTCTATGAGGAAAACGTGAATATAACCACATATAAACATACGTACATAAAAACATACGCTATCTCGATCATAGTTAGATATAATTATCTCCATGGTGCGCGGAGCGCTTCTGGTGAATTAATCGGGAACCTGGTTAAAGTTTCTCTAGGGTAGATTAAAATCAGGTCCTGTAAAAAAATCTGCAAAAATGACCTGATGTCCTATGACTCTTGGAGATTTTTCACGTAGACTGTTGGTGTACACCTGTACCATGAAAAAAACAACCGGTGTATAATTGTATACTGTATTTTATTCAGTACTGTGTATCACATTCATACAATATTGATCCTGCCTTGAAAATAAATGTTTCAAAACTGTTTGTTTTTGATGTTTTTTATTTGTTGATTAGCAAGTGGGCTACCTAAGAAGTTGCCGGCTAGTTCATTTTGCAAGGTTGGTAGCCCAACTGGCTACTTTCCACGACTTGCTAAATCTCACCCGTGTTCAGCATTTAGGGCGTCCGGTTACTTCAATTAGTTTAGTTATTACTGGCGTCCTGGCATGAATTGTTATCATATGTATTTTGTTACCTGTACTAATTATACCAAATAAAAACCAATTCCAATGGTTTACTAAAACAATACACTACATGCAACTATTCAATGGGTATTCCCATAACATGAATGTCATGGATCACAAAAACAATATGCTATATGAATCAATCATTAATTTATTTCCATCAACCAACAGTACAAATTCCATTATTACAAAATACAACACCATTAGCAACGTAAAAAACAATTAAATAAACAATAAAGTGTTGGTAGAAAGGGAGTGAACAGATGTGTGATACTTATCTATGGTTCACCCCCAAACATTCACCGGGTATTTTCATAGTCATACCACATCATATGGCTTTTTTATTTTGAGAGGTATATAATAATATATTAGTCTCCCATTTCAAGGGGAAACACACCAGGTGAAATAGCATTTTTGGAAAAATTACTCAAAATATGTTTCCACCGTATTCTGATAATTTTGTTTACCATCCATAAAGTTCACAATTGTAAAAAAAATTAAAATGGCAGCTACTTTGTCTGTTATGTTTTATGGAAATGTTTGGACTGGCAGAAAAAAGTTCAATATATTTTTTACCCAGTAAGTTTGGGCAGAAAAAAATTGCACTAACTGTGTAAATAAAAATTTCAGGTAAAAAATACAGATTTCAGTAAAAAAAATTTGGCAGATCCAGGCGTGGTTCACAAGGAGAAAACGTTGCGTGGTCCGACTCACCGGGTATTTCCGCAACACTTCCAGTAGCGCCACCTGGCACTCAACATTGGCACGTATGTAAGCGAGTGGGTTCTCGAGTGAGTAGCGTACTCCCGCTTGTGCCGCAAGGTGTGTCACATGTGTAAAGTTGTACTTCACAAATATATCCTCGAGAAACTCTGTATGGCACAGATCCTCGTGGTAGACCGTCACTCCGAGGTTGTGTAAGGCAAATGCACGATCCTGCAACACCATCAGATAGGAAACCATTCAAGCTTTAACCAGATTTTACAAAAGTTAACAAGTTTTTACAAGAGTTAAAAAGATTGAACACAATTTAACAAGATTTTACAGTTAAGAATATCATGCCAATGGCTTACTAGGAAAACCTTGTTGAACACACAGCATCTTAATTTCATGGGCTGTGCCATACTGTTAGATAACCCTGTGTAATGGGTGCCGTAGTCTCGAAATATTAGCTCACCAAATGAAAATATATTTGTACACACCTACCCCTATACTTGCCAATAGGATATGGCCATGCTATTTATGTACAGACTCAACTTATGTAATGTATTTTGGCCTTTTTTTTACTAAAGTAAATTGACTGAGATTTTGCGTTGGTCGTGTGATTACTGACCGCGTTTAATATTATTATGTCACACATATGGTAGTCTCGGTTACGTGATTTCATAGAACTATGCATTTGCTTTTAGGTCATGCTGGTTAACACATCAGCCCTCAGTTAACACACCAGCCCTTAGTTAACCAGATAATTGACCAGAATATCCTCTTTTTAGAACACATTCTGAGAAAACCCATGATTTTAGTAGTACATGGTTAGTTTTGTTATCTCTTAGGTGCATAGCCCCAAAACCAAGTCTCGTTTCGCTTTAACATGTTTTAATAAGAGCTGTAACAAGATTTTACAAGACTTAACAAGACACAACACAACACAATTCAACAAGATTGTCATCAAAGCAGCAAAGTCTGGATCAGGCACGAGGCAATTAACCTGAAAAGTTAATTAATTAAATTACAATTAACTCAGAAATTCTCCAATTAAATTAAATTAACCTCCCAATTTCTTCAATTAAATTAAATTAACAATTAATTTTAATTCAATTAACAATTAAATCATGTGCTGGTAGAAATGTCTACACATTTAAATCAGTTCTAAAATCATAAGACTTTAAACAGAAATGTGCTTTGTAACTTTAGTGGAAAGAGTTTTGCTCATACAATATTTACATGTATGAAGACATTTCTAAATGGGGCATTTGATCACATTTTAAAAGTTGTAGATAGTTGTTAAAAATTTATTATTTTATCTGAAAGAAATGAAAAGTTATGGCTGAAGATTTGCAGGTGCAGGGTTTTACAAGACCGGGTAAATACATACATTATTTCTATGCAACCAAGTTGTTATTTATGCAGTGTTTTATACTAATTAATTAGGTTTCCCTTTACACACTAGCATTTAAATATGTATACACTATTGTTTATGCAGAATAACAATGCAAGTTCATTGTAGAGTGAAATAGGCCAAATAAATGACATTTCATTCAATAATCATGTACCAGCAATTGAGCAAACATTCACCATCAAAACAACATACATCGTCACAGCAAGCATGTCAACCCCCAAATGGTGTGTACTATAGCTACAACTCACAGATGTATTAATTTTTGCTTTACTTTTATTATATAAAACTGGATAGACTGGGGTTGGTTTGTTGGAAAAAATATGTCCATATGGAAGTCTCTTGCTTCCTGTAGGCAGATATACAGAGTTGCTAGGTTCTCTAACTAGAATATAGTAGATTTTGCTATTAAAATATGACAAAAATGCATCAATACACATGAAGAAAATCAGAAGAACTTGTCAAAAAGGTGAGGTAGCTATTTATCTATTACTTGGTAATATATTTTCTTAAGATGTCGAGAATGGTTTAAATGGTTTGCACAGTTGTCTGTTTATGTTAATCATCGACTGACAGTCTGATTATGTTAATCAGACTGTCACTTATGTTATATATAGATTGTGTAATCATGTCACGTTGCCAGTCATTTAAATTTGGACACTGCATCAGGTAGAAATAAACCGTGACCATTGTTTTTAGAACCATAATTTTTCTTCTGCTGTTTTCTGTATGTTATGCATTTACGCCAGTTACTTGGTTTTGTCCATCCCAGAGACAATTTAGAAGTTTTTGTCTATATTTGTATTAGTGAGGGGGTTTATGCGATGGGGTTATACCATGCTAGACATACCTTCTTCAATTGCACATCATAGTAATCATTGAAGTTGTCCATGCCAACAATGACTGTGTTATTTGTGCTAGCGAGGGTCTTGGCCAGGTGGAATCCAATGAAGCCAGCTGCTCCTGTCACCAGAACTCGCTTGGCTTCGTTGCTCCTCACAGTCGGAGTTTTAGGACGGTGCATACCAACTGCAAACAGAACCATACAGTTATTCTATGAGGATGTCAAATGTAAGTGAATACTTGCATGTCATCAAGAGCGAATAAGACAAAGCCAGCATCACATCTTAGGTCAAAGGTAGGATTTAGTATGTAAGGGACTGAAATGGAAAATCGTCAATGCATTAAGTGCATCACCTCCATACATCAAGTGCATCACCTCCATACATCAAGTGCATCACCTCCATACATCAATGTTTTCACAACCACAGTAAACTGCATATATAGCCCCTACTTGACTGACTGCTCCACCTATGTTAAAGGGTGGAGGGTTTCTGATGGCTTATTGGACCACCACACAGTCATTGTTGATGTACATTTTTCCAGAACACTAGTAGAATCAAAACACAATATATAAAATTGACATTGATGCATTCAAAGTTGTTATTCTTAAATCCGACCTTATCAGAGATCCAACACCTGTCTGACTTGTGTAAACTACACCATAATGTACTCAAGGCTTTACTTGATAAACACGATAACCACCAAATCGGTGTCACAAAAACCACTGCCTCTTTGGATGACTCCTGAAATTTTACAATCTAAAAGGGGCCATCGTTATCTTAAATCAAGTATGGCACTCCCCTATGGATAGGTCACGTTATTTAAAACAGTGTCACTACTGCAACACACAAATGGCTAAAGCCAAATCGGTTTATTATACAAATATGGTTTATTATACAAATATGGTCTCAAATAATGCTGAAAATCCATGTCAGCTATGGAATTGCATAAATAAAATTGTACACAGAGTACCTGCTCCGTCTCTGCATAGCCATGTCTCAATGAAGTCTTTATGTGACTTGTTCTTCAGTCATTTCAAGAATAAAATCAGTCTGATCTGGTCTGCTTTTCCAGATCATACTTTACATCCTGTACAAGTGGACTCTCAGACAGTAAATTTTCTACTTGCTTCTTTTACACCTGCTACAGTTGAAGAAGTAAGGAAAATAATAATGTCCTGTCCTAATAAGTCCTGTGATCTTGATCCATTGCTGACTACATTGCTGAAAGCATGTCTTGATACATTATTTACCCAGTAACAAACATTCTAAATGCATCACTGTGCTCTGACTTGTTTCCTGACAATTTCAAGCAAGTGCAAGTCAACCCACTTCTTAAGAAGTCAACTTTGACTAAAGGAAACCAAATTAGTGATAGATCTATTTCTTATCTATGCTTTATTTCCAAGGTACTGAAAAAAGTTGTAGCAAGCAAATTGTATGTCTAATGTATTACAATCAGCTTACAAACAGTTTCATTCTAGAGACATGCTCTTTTAAAAGTACACAATGATGTCACTCTAAATAATGGACACAGGTAAACTAACAGCACTGACCTTGCTTGATTTATCAGCTGTTTATGATACTATTGAACTTAACATACTCATTAAACACTTGTCAATGTGGTATGGCATACCTAGCACAGCCCTGAGCTGGTTTTCATCATACTTAACTGATAGATACCAAAGAGTGAAGATAGCTAGTAGCTACCCGCGGTAATTGCTTTTCAGCGGCACTACCCACTTTGTGTGGTGTTCCTCAGGGTTCCGTTCTTGGACCATTAGTTTTTACTCTTTACACTACTCCACTCAGCTCAGTTATTCAAACTCACAACTTGGACCACCACGTCTATGCATATTATACACAAATTTACCTTTCCTTGGCTACCCCGGATACAAAATGCTCCTTAAACCAACTCTGGGTTTGTCTCCATGATATATTCCACTGGATGCTAACAGTTAAATTCATTTCTCTCACTCAAGACCACTTCTTAAATCATTGCATTGGCTACCTGTCCGATATCGCATTATTTTTTAAGATCTGTACAATTACCAATCAAGCACTTTCATCCAAGCAACCCGCATATTTACATTCATTGCTCACTCTTGCAAGACCCAAACAGTTTTGTTTTGGTGTGCTGCCGAGCTTGGGTCTCCCGAGGATTTTAGTACAATAACAGTTTTTTTATATATTATTTTATTATTATAAAAAAAACACTCAAAAACTTCTGATTAGAACATGCAAGTATTAGCCATTCATCAAAACTATTTTATAATTTACTCTATCATTTAGCAATGAATAACAAGTAGAGGAGACTGGGGCTAGTTGTATATAGGGGTAAGTTGTTATAGACGTTTTATGAAAACATAGCACACATATGGAGATACCATCGACAGTAGTTCGTTGGAAGTCCACCAGCAGACACACTGTCCAAAAATCGGGAGTTAAGAAGATGAAATTAACGAGGTGTGGACAAAAATGACTTTTTAACCACCTAAAACTTTTTTGGTATGTTCTCATAATATCATCTCATGCAGCCACTTTTAATGTTTTGTGAACGAAACTTGAAACATGTCTACTATATAATAAAGGGGTTATGCCAAGTAGAAGTTAAACTGAAATTCAGGATTTGCTATCTTCCACGTGCGTTCAACTGCAAAAACTGAGTTTGGGGAAAGTTGTTACAATTGTATTGGGGCAAGTTGTTACAACTGTAACAATGCTCAAGGGGGGGGCAGCTGTACTGATGGCTCAGCCAGCCAGTTGTGTGCTGACAATGACTGAAAGAACAATATTTATTTAAACATGATGAGTATTTATTTCACTTATGAATCCTAGCATATTGGTTTATAACAGGTACCGGTACTATAAATGTTAGCATCATCAAACAAAATGAACAAATATTTCAGAAGGGCATAGATGAAAAATTGTTGGCCTCTCGATAAGCCAATGGCTTCCTTGTCCACTTGTCATCTGTGTGTTTTGCCTTGGATGACAATCTTGTTAAATCGTGATATATTTGACCAATTAATAAATATTGCACGATAGATTGAAATGTGGATGTTCATGGTCTTATGCATTGGAGCGTACATGTGTGTTTCATTCAATCAAGTAGAAATCACATACATATATATTACCATTCGTTATTTCATACTCCATTCAATTATTTATATTCCATTCACAATTGATTGTTATGTAAGAATCCGGGGAATAAGTCTCCTTTGGTAACTAAAAATGAAAAGCTTAATAGATGAAGTTGTGAACACCTACGTAATATATGAAGTTATGAACACCTACTGTGTATAAGATGTATAAATGTGTCTAATCCAATTAATGTAATAACAGTAAAATGTACGAGTGACACAGATCCACATGTTCTTTGTTGTAACAATGTAACAGTGTATGATGTCACATCTTGCCCCCTACTTCATCATATACATTAACAGTATGTGCCCACTGTCACATACATTGATTGTTATACACACTCTATGGTTTATTCTATAGCAGGAGTTCATTCTGTCCCACTATTTGATTTAGCACACTACTCAGAATTAATTGGTATCTATTGGTGCATGACAACTGTATTGTGACACTTGTCATGCACCAGTAGATACCAATTCATTCTGAGTAGTGTGCTAAATCAAATAATAGAGGGACAGAATGAACTCCTGCTATAGAATAAACACTAGAATATACATAAAAACAAATGTATGTATTATGACACGTCTTCACACTGGGACATTGTGCTGTGCCTCTAGAATAGATCGTTTATGACAAGTCCAGACAAACACAATGCTGTATTGTGATGTGTGGTATTGTACATGGTATCATAGCAAGGCATCCACTGCAAGAGCTTATAAAATTATTGCTTGCTTTGTGTTACACAGTTTTGGTAGGGAAACATGATGCCCCAATATCATGTACAACTGTTCGTTTCATGAACTGTTCGTACCGTACTATTGTTGTAAGTTATGTAATCTACGTCAAATGTCCACATAGATTCCTTTATAATATTAACACCCTCGGAAAGACAGACAAACAGACAGACAGACAGACACAAACTACTTTATAGTATAGAAGTTGACAGTATTTAACTTGTGTTATATTTTTAATCAAGATGCACTGTAATTATAAATCTTTGTAAAAATAATACAATGGAAGAGTACAGAACAGGTTAAAATAACCCTTGGGTTTCTTCATTTATTATTAAGGCTGACAGTAATCACAGTTCTAACTTTTAAATTTATTTTTAATTAAGTGTAATCGTAAATAATCGATGTGTAAATTATACAGTGGATGATCTTACAGATCTTTGCAGCAAAGGCTTAATTAATAATTAATTGTGGAATTCATGTTACTTTAATTTTTACAATAAATTTATATTTCTATGGGGTACCCCCACTTCGCACTTCACACTGCACTTGGATATCTCTCTCATTTTGCCTACTCTCAGTGATTCAGTCTTTCTGTATGCCTATTCTGATATCATTCCCATTTCACCTACTCTGCATCAGGATTCTCCTACCAAAAATACCATATAAGTTTAATACTCATAAATAATTGTAAATGTAAAATATGCTTTGCGGAAATCAGAGTTGTTTCAAGTTAAGTCTTTGTCCTCTTAATTACTGTTTATTTATAGACAACATTTATTAAATCCAAAAAGAACTTTAACTCTAGAAAAAATTCCAATTTCTGCAAAGCCACTGTTTGTAATGAATTGCTAAAAGAAGCCACATCCAATCAGTGTTTGATCTTGTTGAAGCCAAACCATGGACATGTAGCTGGTAGACCAACTGGTCTAGGTTGCATAAAGTGGGCCTTCATTGGGCAGTAGGTGAACTGGGAATCTATCTCAGAATTAGCCATAAAATCACAGTAGGTAAAATGGGCATGAGTTATTTCTACATGGGTGTTTCTTGTAATTTTACTTTTGTATCTATAAAATATGATAGTTACATAGCACCATAATAACGTAGTGCTCTATGGCACTGAGCAATATTCTAAAAATTAATATACATATATAATAATAATAATATACTTTATTTATTCACCATCAAATCCGGGACTAGTGCCCCGTTCACGGGTGATTACAAATCGGCGAACTTTTAAGAGACATAAAGATGCTTTTAAGAGAAATAAATAAAAAGTAAAATTAGGAAACAAAATGCTAATATACCTATATATAATTAAACCTATGTATAGTAAAATTGCAGGAAAGTGCAATGATAAAGCAAACGATTTGCAAAATTAAACCTAAGATAAATAAAACTATACAATAGTAAAACTGTATGCATGAATAATACCAAGGTTATATAAGGTCTGATTAAATTAGTTTAAGAACAGAAATGTCTTCAATAGTTTTCCAAACTGCCTGGTGTTCTGGATCGCGCGTACTTACAGTGGCAGAGAGTTCCACAATGTCGGCCCAGCACAAACAAATGCCCGGCGACGATAACGTTCTAGGTTTACGCGTGGAACATCAAGAAGTAAACCACCACCAGAGCGTAGGGTCCTGCGTGGCGAGTGACGATGTAGCAGTAACGCAAGATACACTGGCGTGCCTACATACAGTGCCGTGTGTACAACCATAAGTAATTTGTACTCGATACGCTTTCTCACTGGGAGCCAGTGTAGGTGTTGCAGGGCAGCAGTGATAGATCGCCGATCATCTTGCCGAAGTTGCATCACAACACGAGCGGCTGAGCGTTGAACCATTTTTAGACGGTGCAGCTGACGGTCAAATAAGCCAAAGAGCATAGCATTACCATAGTCGTGTCTTGATGCCCATGCAATTCTCGAGAGATGGTAGTAAGCACTTCGACATGCATTTGCCACCTGCGTCACCATCGACAAAACAGCATCAACTGCAACGCCAAGGTCACGGATGATGGTCGATGTAGCTACATATTGTCTGCAGACGTGTATTGGTCTGCGCCAGCTCGATGAATGTATGACAATTGCGATTGAGTCATATTGCGGCGCAACGCATCAATCTTCTCCGTAAAACTCTCCTGGAATTTCGCTGCCATAGTAGCTTGTGTAGCGTCTTCGGGTAGTGGCCGGTCTCCGGCTCGACCGAGTAGTGTGTTTGCGATCTGGTAGACACGTCGGATGTTGCCACCAGCACTTGTCAACTCAGTTCAGTAGTAATGCGATCGGGCTGTCATAAGTGATTTTCGGAACGTGTTGCGCAAACTGGTATATATTTGACGATGTACAGTTAGTCCAGTTTGTCGACAGTTACGCTCAGCACGATGCAATGCCCGCTTCTCTTCAGATAGTTCCCTTGTATGCCACAGTGTCATCGGCCTAGCAGTGATAGTCTGCACGATTACTGGGGCATGGGCGTTAATGATGCTACGTATGCATGCATCATATCGAGTGAGGATAACTTCAGGATATTGTTCAGGAATGTTAAGATCTGATGCTACGAGATCTGCAGTAAGACGGCTGCCATCAATGGCTGAGTACTTGCGGTATTGAACGCGTTGCGTCATGCGCTCTGGTTTAGGTTGGCGTAATTCACATTCAATCACTCAGTGATCAGTGAGAAAAGTCTCCAGCTCAACGGTTGTAGCTATGACGTGAGATGTTCCAGACGTGATAACCAGGTCCATCGTGTTGCCGCGCTCGTGTGTTGCACTTTGTACATGTTGTACAAAACCATGTGTCTCCAGCAAATCTGCCAAGTTCATTGCATCGGCGCATGTAGAATCACCATATCATGTGTTGAAATCACCACACACGACAATCTCTGTGGGGTGAGCCGCGGTGATGAGTAAAATCTTCCCAACGTCATCTAGGAAGGTTCAGAAACTAGACGTTGGCGGTCAGTAGACGACAATCACGCGAGTGATGCAACCAATACGGATATTATGCAGAAAAACGCAACAAGTCTCACAGGCATGTGTATCAATGTCAGCACGTGAAACTAGCTGCAGTGTCTTTCGGAACAATACTCCCACACCACCTCCATGACGGGCCCCACTGCGCGGCTGGTGAACGAACGTGAAATCCCCACCGCACAGTTCGGATGTGACAGTCATTTCGCCTTCTGCCAGCCAGGTTTCCATTATGGCGATGACGTCCAGTTCATGTTCATCAATGTAGTCGCGCACGAGTAGCTCCTGTTTGCGTATGGATCTTGCGTTAATCAGGGCGAACTTCGCACAAAGGTGAGAGGAACTTCGCGCAATGTAAGACCCATTACCCGAGGCTGTAGAGGTCAGTGCAATCAGGTTGGCACTGTTAACACCTGTTTGTTTATCAACAGAGCTGACCTGGCGACACCATCCGCTGGGTACCCTGGTTATTGGTCTGGATCCACATCTTATTCCGGCTGTTGTGCCATGCTTCGTTGGTCGTCGACACAAATGCAATTGCTCAATTGTTGCCGTCCACGGGTGACTAGGCGGCTGCATGCATGTCCGTAGGTTCATCAATAATGTTATCGACAGCGACATGCTTCAGCGGACACTTCCCCAAGCAGACAATGTACTGGATGGTGAGCGCAGCAGCCACGCCCCAGAATAAAGGGCAGTTTTAAAAGTCAATGTAAAACGTGTAATTAAAGATATAAAAAGTCACAGACCTTCCATTTGTACACTATGTATATTCACGATTTATAATATGCAGCACGAAGATAATCCAGGATTTCAAAAACGTTGATAAATAGAGATAATTGACAGACCGAGAGCGGCCACACACAGCAGCGCTACAACCTCGTTCTACATCTATGTATGTATATATATATATATATATATATATATATATATATATATATACATATATGTGTGTGTATATATATATATTTATATGTATGAAAACACAATACTACAACTAAAAGCATACATGGAATTAAATACCTAAAATAATTAATTAAATTAAGGGCAATACACCTAAGATACACAATGAATTAAATAGTTAAAATAACAAATACAATTAAATTGAGGGTAATACAACTAAAAGGTATATGTGAAATATATTCAATAATTAAAATAATAAATTAAATTAAGGTAACTACAACTAAAAGTATACATGGAATTGAATAAATATTTAAAAGTATACATGTGAAAAAAATAAAATAAAAAAAAATATATATATATATATATATATGTAGAATCACCATATCATGTGTTGAAATCACCACACACGACAATCTCTGTGGGGTGAGCCGCGGTGATGAGTAAAATCTTCCCAACGTCATCTAGGAAGGTTCGGAAACTAGACGTTGGTGGTCAGTAGATGACAAACACGCGAGTGATGCAACCAATATGGATATTACGCAGAAAAACGCAACAAGTCTCACAGGAATGTGTATCAATGGTCATCGACACAAATGCAATCGCTCAATTGTTGCCGTCCACGGGTGACTAGGCGGCTGCATGCATCATTGCATGTCTGTAGGTTCATCAATAATGTTATCAACAGCGACATGCTTCAGCGGACACTTCCCCAAGCAGACAATGTTCTGGTACGGTGAGCGCAGCTTGGTAACCCTGCACATGTATGTGTGGTTCAAACAGGTTGATAGCAGCAGCCACGCCCCAGAATAAAGGGTAGTTTTAACAGTCAATGTAAAACGTATATAACGTAAAATGTATATATGTATGCATGTATATATATGTATGTATGTATGTATGTATGTATGTATGTATGTATGTATGTATGTATGTATGTATGTATGTATGTATGTATGTATGTATGTATGTATGTATGTATGTATGTATGTATGTATATATATATGTATGTATATATATATATATATATATATATATATATATATATATTTACACACATATGCATATATATGTGTGTGTATATATATATATATATATATATGAAAATACAATACTACAACTAAAAGCATACATGGAATTAAATACCTAAAATAATTAATTAAATTAAGGACAATACACCTAAGATATACACTGAATTAAATAGTTAAAATAACAAATACAATTAAATTGAGGGCAATACAACTAAAAGGTATATGTGAAATAAATTCAATAATTAAAATAATAAATTAAATTAAGGTAAATACAACTAAAAGTATACATGGAACTGAATAAATATTTTAAAGTATACATGTGAAAAAAAAAAATATATATATATATATATATATATATATATATATATATATATATATATATATATAATAAATACATAGATGTTTTTTACTCCAGAAGCTTTTGACCTGGATGTATTTTTATGTTGACCTACCACTAATAAACCAAATATCTACTTACTTGTGACCGTGGTATAGTCACTAATTTGAGGATACATCTGAACCAGGAGCCAGATGAACATGGAAGCCAGGCAGAACCCTGCTACAGCATTCAGCACCGAGTGCCTGCGAACCTGCATTGTGTCGTCTGCAAGAACAAATGACAATACAGATGACCAACCGACCTACAACTGTCAACACCTACGTATCCGTACAAAGCAGATTAAAGGGGAGTGGGTGTATTTTTTTTATGTCCGTTGCATGCGAAATATGATCACCATTGATTCATGCAGCACCACGCAGTGAACTGTTAAGGAATTACTATTATTTTAAATCGTGTAACTGTTCACAAATTCGCAACTTCATGGAAAACAGTTATGAATATGACACCATGGAGTTGTTAGAAAAACACAACGTTTTAACATCATTATTGGAAATGGATATTTGTAAACATATTCTGATGGTTAGTATTGTAAGCTAATGTTGACAACTGTGAATGGTCCCTTAATGGTCCCTCATCAATTAAATGTTTTCGCATATCTGGTCTAATTTCATGAAAAGTCAAACCTATCTCGCATCCACTACAACACGCTAGCTCTTTTATACAAAATGTGTTATTTAGTTTTGGTGAAATCATCAAGTAGACACATATCTCATGAGGGCGGGTTATAAGTAGATGAACATTGTTGGACTCTCGATAAGCCAATGGCTTCCTTGTCCACTTGCCATCTGGGCCTTTGGCTTGGATGGCAAATCTTATTAAATCTTGTTAAATCAAACAAACTATTAAATCTTTTACTGGATATGAAGGGCAAAAGAGGTAGAAAAAACTGTTGCCCAAAATGATGAAGGCCTGGGAAGAGGAGAAAATCGCGTATTTGACGTTTGACAAACTGGTGGTATGGGAGTGGCACGATGTTGCAAACTGTGATTAGATAACTAAGTACATGTGCAATATCTTACAAAATCTTGTTGTGATCTGTTCATTTAACTAAGGCATAAAATAACCAACAAAACGACGGGTTAACACTTACATACATGATAAACCGCTTGATTACAACGAACACTGTTATGAACATGAAATAGATACTGAATGTTTGTTGTATAACGATTTTTTTTACATACTGCAAATATTACACACCAGCACAATTTTCAACCAATTTTAGCAGCGCTAGCAATAACCGGCCAAACAAATTGAATGTTATACACTTTAATGCCCAGAGTCTAAAACCAGATTTGTCTAAGATAAAGGATACTATCCAAAGTATGGAGTATAAATTTCACATCATTGCAATATCAGAAACTTGGCTTAATGAAAACAATTGGGATGGAAATGAAGTAACCTGCAATGAAGTCACATTTATAGGTTACAAACTGTACTGTAATTCCAGAAAAAACAAGGTGGTGGTGTTGCCGTATATGTGTGTGAATCTTTGCTTAGCAATTATCAGTATTCTGATAGTTGTTCTAAGGAGCATTTCATGTGTGGCTGATGACTGTTTTGAAAACATTTTTATCGAGTTACAGATTAGGAAACACGAAAAAATCAATGTCAGTTGTATGCAATGAGCACCGAATACCAGCCTCAGCAAATTTAATGATAATCTCTCATTCATACTTGGAAATCTCACCAGTAAAATTGTATACATGTGGTGATTACAATATCGATCTATTGCACTGCGAAGAGCAAGCTGAATGACAATATTTCCTTGATCAAATGTTCAGCTCTGGGTTATATCCCTTGATCACCAGGCCACCATGAAAAACAGGCACGACTGCTACTATAAGAGATAACATTTTCTGTTCTGAGCTGTGTAGAAACAAAGTGTGTGGCATTGTTTTAAGCAATGCTACAGACCATATGCCTATTTTCGTTCTTGTGTGGTTAATCACGAAGATCGAACAGTTAAATATAAAAGAAAATTAGATGAAGATTCATTAAACAGACTTGAGCACGACCTAAATGATATAAACTGGGAAATTGTAATGAAAACAGTTAAGCATGTAATAAAGTAAATTGTAAAACTGCTAACCCACATTTTTAACAGATCATTGATCATTTTGAAATGATATGAAACTGACAAAAATCATTCCTGTATTTAAGTCAGGTGACCATTTCAATTGTCTAATTGTAGACCTATATCTCTTTTATCCCAATTTTCAAAAATACTTGAAAAACTATTCAACAAAAGGCTAACATCTTTCAGTGAAGCACAACACATATTCTCAGATGGGCAGTATGGCTTCAGAAGTAATCATTCGACTTCACTAGCTCTAACTGAATTTGCCGAAAAGGTTACTTCTGCAATGGATAAAACAAAAGTGGTTTGAATGTACATACTATAACATAGAGCAAAAGTAAACAAAACTATTCAATCTAAACCAATTGCACCTATTACTCAAATTATATTCACACACTACAAACTTAAACATCAACTAACCTGATTCGTGATGGGTTAAATGAATAGAAGAGGGAGTTTTAATTTCCTGCATTGACCAGTGTTTAGTCAGAGCATGCTGCTGGAACACCAACGGAAGTGCAATATCTTAGATGTAGTTCTAAATGCTCATCCCAGATAAAGCCTTGTTGTATCATGCACACAACAGTGCTCACAACATCAGCATGAATACTTATAATGTTTAAGCTACTTGTGTCACTGTATTGATTATACTTTACAAACTTCATATTTTATGTCAAGTTGCACACAGCATATTTAAGTCACAAGACTTCAACTATGTCTCTTCACATTGTCTGCATGTTTTAAATTTCAAATAGTCCCACAGCAACACATGCCAACATGAATGTTGATGGTTGGATGGATAAGCCTAAGAAATTAATTGCCAAGAATCGGGTTGAATTTTCCTACACATGCCTAATGTGTAATTGGTCGAGACATTTTTATTGCTTATGAACTGTAAAAGTGTAGCAGTGGATATGTTCTACATTAAATGGTCGATGAACTAATAAAAGCAATTCTTCTTTTTCTTTGTCTAATTGTGAAATATTAACTGGCAAAAATAATGATTCATATATTTTTTATTTGATTTATTCAATAAAAACATGGAAGCTGTACATACACAAAATCTATGTGAATATAAAATACATTAAAGGATGGCACAAAAAAGTGCAGTAGATATTCCCATTGTAGCCTTTAGAAAAAATATAATATAAATATAAATAAATTCTTATGAGAATAACAAGAGAAGACATAAAAGTATACAAAAGTACCATAAATTGAAATGTTAAATTACATCAATACAGAAGATAAAAGTTGCCTTGCCTCCTGGTTAATTACATTACCCCTGCCCTGGGCCCTGGTAATTTAATACAAACTGTTTAGCTAAATATTACAATTATTCCATGCCGGTATAATGACTGAGGTACATAGTAGTAAGTACAGACTATGGACCTACAAGGCTACATAGTCTAGAAAACAGTCACACTGCTTGGACCTGGTCATCAGACCTCGGTCCGAGTACATTTTCATGAGTATGAGTAGAAGTACGAGTACATTGGTGATGGCTGAGTACGAGTACATTACTAAAAGCTGAGTACGAGTATATTTACATGAGTACAAGTACATATTGTATTATATAGTAAATTATTAGTAATAGCATATTTAAAAAATAAAACTTGTTAATTAATTTATATAATTCAGGAACAATTTATTATGCAAACGCAGTTGATCAGACATGTGGCATGATATATATATATATATATATATATATATATATATATATAGGGGCAGTCTGATTAACCCACCCTTGAGTCAACGACATACTTGGCACAGGTACTTATTACTTAGTCCTCTTCGTTCAACGTAGAGCATAGGGCCAAAACGACTCTTTTCCAACGCACTCTCTTATTTGTTGCTTTCTTCATCTCTTTCCAGGTGGTTCCATGTTTCTTTACTTCCTCGGCTATTGATCTCCTCCAAGTAGTCTTGTGTCTGCCTGTTTTTCTTTTTGTCTATTTTTTCTTGCAATCTCTCTCCTGATGTTGTGTTGGTCTGTCCTCCTCCATATTTCTTTGTTTGTGGTTTTATCTTGCCATTTGGTTTTCATGATATATCTCAGACATTTGTTAATGAATGTTTGTAGCATTTCAGTTGCATTTGGTCTTGGTTGCTCTCCATGTCTCAGAGCCATATAGCAGCACACTTTTCACGTTGGTGTTGAAGATTCTGATCTTGTTTCATGTTGAGAAAGATGGTGTGGTCCACACTGTCTTTAAAATTCTGAATGCATGTCTGGCCTTTCCAATCCTGTTTTTTACATCTTCATCTGTTCCTCCTTTGTCTGTCTCTAGACTTCCCAGATAGGTGAATTTGTTGTCCTCCTCTGTATATCTTCCCTTCAGCTGTACCGTAGCTTGTTGTGTCCTGTTCACCTTTAGTAGTTTTGTTTTTTGTATGTTTATTTTCAAGCCTGTCTTTTCTGCTTCATGCATCAATTTGCTGGACTTGTTTTGTATTTGTTTGTGTGTATGTGACAGTAGGCAGGTGTCGTCTGCAAAAGTTAGATCATCCAACTGTTCATTATTCAGTCTATCATTGTGATATCATTAATGGTGATAGGATGCACCCCTGGTTTACACCAGTATTTACTTCAAATGTCTCAGACAGTTGTTCATTATGGATAACTTGGTAGTTAGAGTTTTCTTACATCTGCTGGATTAGCGGCACAAACTTTGCTGGTATTCCACAGTGATGCATCAGCATCCAGATAACGTCTGTGTCTACACTATCAAAAGCTTTCTCAAAGTCTATGAAATTAATATACAGGGGTGACTACCACTCAACTGATTGTGCTATGATTATTATCAGTGTAGCAATATGGTCAGTGCATGATTTGTTTTTCTGAAAACCAGCTTGTTCTTCGTGTAGCTTTTCATCCAGTACTCCTTTCAGTCTGTCCAATAGTATGCATGTGAAGACTTTACTCAGCACATGTACACTCACTTAAACCAATCATTACCCAGGGTTACCATCTCAGAAAAACCTAGCCGATAAACTTCAAATATTTCTGTAATGATCTGAAAAAACTGTGTAATTGCTAAATCTGCTCAGCAGGCAAGTTATAAAATAAAGCAATTAGCAAGAGGTCTGAGGAACCAAACCACTTCTCTTATATCTGCTCTGTCAAACCCTAGATGTAGTTTTGCTAGCACCTGGGTGTTAACTGCATTAATCATCTGACCACCTTCTGATTTGTACACTATATACAGAGCCATGATCTGCTCACTACAAAACACTTTTACCAAGAACATTTTGTGCAACTGGATTCACAAATCAGACGGTGTAAATGTAGGTTTACTCTGCATAGTACACATTATGAGGTTTATTAAGCAATAATATAAAACAGTATATCGGGTTCATAATCTAATAATAATAATTTATTTATTTATTATAATAAAAACTGATGAATGGCCCCTTCATTGTGGACTTCCTGGCTTAATTAAACAAACACAAGGCTTATAACTGATTACTAGCATAACTGTTTGCTTAAAGCTAACTATGGGTTTCTGGCTGGGAATAGATGTTGCCTTTAGTGAATCCTTTAGTTAATTTTGTTATATCAATCAGAAATAATGTATTTGAACATTTCAGATTTTATGGAAGTATTTAAATAAAACATATTTTTATTCTGTTAACTACAAATACTACTACTGTATTTAAAACAAAATCATACACAATTATCAAACATAATATTTTAAAAAGTACTCAGATATACTCATAAAATCTGAGTACACTGAACATGAGAATGAGCACGAGTACATGACCAATAATTTCCAAGAGTACTTGCGTACTCAAGTACACGAGTACCAAGTACATTGGCCCCAGGTGGGCATGTCTGAGTTTTTTTTAACCACACATGTGTAGTATCATTGTAAAGGCCACTCTTTCAGAAGTTCAGAAATGCAAACAGTTTGACTCTGGCATAATTCTGCAGGAAGATATTAATATTTAAAGGTCGCCACCATCAAGAAAAGTGTCTGCCGATTTCAAGCCAATTTCCAAAATGCATAACTTAAATTTTTTTATTAAATATCCTGCAATTGTAGTGTAATTGTAAAGGCCAATCTTTAAGACGTTCAGAAATGCAAACATCTTGATTCTAGCTTAATTATGTGGGAAGATATTAATATTTAAATGTCGTCACAGTAAAGAAAAGTGTCTGCCGATTTCAAGCCAATTTCCAATTTTAAAATTTGTTTTATTAAATATCCTGCATTGTAAAGGCCACTCTTTAAGAAGTTCAGAAATACAAACATTTTGACTCCAGCATAATTCTATGGGAATAGATTAATATTTAAAGGTTGCCACCATCAAGAAAATCTGCCAATTTTATGCTAATTTCCAAAATGCATACATTTAAGAATGGATTTTTTTATTTATTAAAGATCCTTCAAGTGTAGTATCACTTTAAAGAACACTCTTTGTGAAGATCATATATGTAAAATTGTTTGACTCTAGCATAATTATATGAGGATAATTTCATATTTTAAGACTGCCACCATAAAAAAATCATAACTTTAAATGAATAAATAATTAATTTTGCATACATGTCCTTGCTTTTATATTTAACTGCAACTGGCATCTTGAAAGTATCATCCAGGTATTTGTCTAAGAGCTCTTTATTAACTACAGTGTACTGTGTTTTTTTAAGGATTTTAACCTGTTCTGGCATTGCTACAGTCGAAACTGAAATGCTCTTCTAGTTGGGCTTGTTACTCCAGCCTTGTTAGTCCAGCCTGGCATTGCTGACTCTCAAGCCCGGCCACTGTTTCTAACTCACCTTCTAACCTGAGTTCTTCTAAAACCATTCCATTGATGATATCCGTGACACTTATAAATGATCAACTTGAACACATCGAACATGTATCTACTGTATAAGTGAAATATATAATTATAAAATTTCTACACAAATTTGAAATATATTTGAAAACATATTTTGGTTGTGGTACATATGTGAGGTGTGATAACCCAAGTGTATAGTTGCATGTTGGCTGTGGTGTCTTACGGCTACCACCTCATATGTAGGCCTATAACAGAGTTTTGGAGTTAAGTAGTACATTTGTCGGTGATTGTAAGTCTAAGTACAAATTGTTGTGCGCTTGCCTGTAATTGCTACTTGAACCTTTTCCTAAAGTACTGTACTTCTTAAAAAAAAATTTGGAAGTGCACATGCCTGACTTTACAACATAATTATTTTTCATTAGGGCCTAGACTTATTTTTTATGAAATGCTGTCAAGGAAATGTAAATAAAATTAACTTATTACTGACCACATTATTATTAAGTGTTGCAAATGGCAGTCTACGTAATGTGCATTCCACACTAAAGGACTAGGAATGCATAGCAAAGGGTATTTTAGAAATCGCTTCCAGGTGAGCGATAATACGGGGTAAATTTGTCCGCACGTGCTAGGTCATTTGAAAATCGCTTGCGCTAAAATGCGCTAGCTAGCTGACACTCGCGCGCAGTCATTACAGTATAGCAAAACAATGTTCATTTAATATGTTGTCATATTTCCAATTCTTACCAAATGTATTTTTCCATGATCTACAATTGGTCAAAAAGGTTATAGATGCGTATGTTTAAATGCAAGGAGCATAGTAAATAAGAAAAACGAATTAAACATTATGGTAGAAAATATTGACCCTCACATAATTGGTATAACTGAATCATGGGCCAACATAGATATAACAGATGCTGAATTAGGACTGACAGGATACGTAATGTTTAGGAAAGATCGAATATTTTAACCATGGACACATACAATGGAATTCTCTAGAGAGCACAGGGATTGAGGATCAACAATTTCTATGTTTAATCCAGGATAGCTTTCTTACTCAGCACGTACTAGAACCAACCAGGGGAGAAAATGTATTAGATATAGTTTTGTCATCACAAAAAGAATTAGTGGACAATGTAAAAATATTTGAACCATTGGGTAATAGTGACCATAATCAAATACATTTTGACATCAATATAAAATTAGAAGGTAAAAATAAGAAAACGTACAAGAGAAACTTCCACAAAGGTAACTACAAAGATATGAGAAAATACTTAGCACAGCTAGATTGGAATAACATGCTGATGAATAAGACCGCAATTGAATGTTGGAATATTCTAAAATATTAAATTGAGAGTATCATCGATAAATTTGTTCCCTTCCGAAAACAAGGAAAACGGTGTAGAAAGAAACACTTGTCAAAAGAGGCTATTAGAAAAATAATGCTAAAACAAACTATGTGGAGGGTTTATAGGCGTACCAGAAAGGAAGACTATGCAAAATACAAAGAGGCACTTAATGCAGCTACAACTGAAATCAGACAATCTAAAAGAAGCTATGAGCAAAAACTGGCATGTAACATAAAAAATGACAGCAAGAGTTTTTATGCATATGTTAGGAGTAAACAAAACGTACAAGACAAGGTTGGACCTCTAGAAGACAGTGCTGGAAATATAATATCACAGGGGTTTTTAATGGCGGAAGACCTAAATGGTTACTTCAGTTCAGTGTTTACCAAAGAAGATATTAGTTCATTACCAGTTGCTGATGCTAAATTTCAGGGGGCTAAATCTGAATATTTAGGACCGTTAGTTGTAACTCCAGAATTGGTAGCTAAGAAAATAAAGGCAATGAAGGATAACAAATCACCGGGAGTGGATGGGATTCCTCCAAAATTACTAATGGAAACAGTAGATCAAATCAGTATACCACTTGCAAGAGTATTCAACTTGTCATTAAAAGAGGGAGTTGTTCCGTTTGAGTGGAAAGAAGCAAACATCATACCATTATTTAAAAAGGGTTCGAGAAATAAGTCAGAGAATTACAGACCAGTGAGTTTAACATCAGTGATTTGTAAATTATTAGAAAGGTTAATTAATGACCATATGGTGGACTTCCTCGTTAAGCATAAATTATTAAATTCATCTCAACATGGATTCCTTAAAGCGAGGTCATGCTTAACAAATATGTTATGTTTTTTGGAAGAAATCACTAAGTGGGATCGCCAGTAGATATTATCTACTTAGATTTTCAGAAAGCTATTGACAAAGTGCCACATCAAAGATTGCTACTTAAATTAAAAGCCCATGGTATCGGGGATAGCATAACTGACTGGATAGAACAATGGCTGACTGACAGAAGACAACGAGTTGTAGTAGATGGAGAAGTTTCAAATTGGAAATCGGTTTTGAGTGGGGTACCTCAAGGATCAGTATTAGGACCTATATTATTCTTAATTTATATCAATGACTTGGACGACAGTATAACAAGTAACGTACTGAAATTTGCGGATGACACAAAACTGTTTAGAAAGGTTAATACTGATGGTGATAAACAACATTTACAAAACGATCTAGACAGATTAGTGAAATGGTCTGAGAAATGGCAGATGCTGTTCAATTTTGGGAAATGTAAATGCCTACATACAGGACATGGGAACTTGAATGTAAACTATAAAATGGGAGATACTGTTCTGGGTACTACTGTAAAAGAAAAGGACTTAGGAGTTACAATAAGCGCTGATATGAAAGTTTCAGAGCAGTGTGGTATTGCAGCTTCAAAGGGTAATCAAATTCTTGGATTGATTAGAAGAAACATAACATACAAGGGAAAAAAGTTAATTATACCTCTTTATAAAGCAATAGTTAGACCTCATTTAGAATACTGTATACAAGCATGGAGACCATATCGGAAGAAGGATATAGATACGCTTGAACGCATACAAAGGAGAGCAACTAAAATGATTCCAGAACTTAGAGACCTTAGTTATGAAGAACTCCTGAAAGAATGTGGTTTAACAACTCTAGAGACAAGGAGGTTAAGAGGAGATCAGATTGAAGTTTTTAAGATATTGAATGGGTATGAAAATATTGATAGAAATATGTTTTTCTCACTCAAGAAGGATAGCAGAACTAGAGGACATGAGGTAAAATTAGTAAAGGATCAATGTAGATTGGACATCAGGAAGCACTCGTTCTCACAGAGGAAAATAAATGAATGGAACAAATTGTCTAAAGATTGTGTAACTGCTAGCAGCGTGAATATGTTTAAAAACAAGGTTGACACATATATCAGGAGGGTGGGTTATAAGTAGGTGAACATTGTTGGACTCTCAATAAGCCAATGGCTTCCTTGTCCACTTGCCATCTGGGCCTTTGGCTTGGATGGCAAATCTTGTTAAATATCACCAAACGTTGTGTTATGTTATCGTAGTCATAGAGCTACGATTAAATACCACATGTGTGTATATGTATGTTTTTTTTTATTACCTGTATGTATTTATAATATTATGGGCTCTTGCCTGAAATAAAACATTATTATTATTATTATATCTGAATACTTGCCAGAATTTCATCTATCTCACATTCAAGTGGCAACGTGCGTTTAAAGAAAAAATGTCTTCTCTTTTTCAAAGGCAAAGCGACCGTGTGCAAAAACTACTCAAGTAATTCCTTTAAAAAGTTAACAGTGTCAGTGGATGAAAGAATAGTTCATTAGCTTATAATATATACATATTGGCAATTTCTATCGTTTTATCGTTCATCAGCTTTTAAATAATATAATTATTATACATATTGGCAATTTCTGTCATTTTATCGTTCACCAGCTTTTAAATAATATATACATATTGGCAATTTCTATCGTTTTTAATCGTAAAAATGACATAAAAAGTGACCGTTGGTGCAGATACGAAACGGCATCACTGCCAACAGGCGGATTCGTCTGACGTGCCTACCCTAGGTCAATGTCACGCTGCTTAGTCTTAGACAGTGTCAATGACAATGACAATGATAATAGTCAATACGATAACGAAATGAAATGTTTTCTCCGATTCATAAATTTACGAACATCGAGGTTTAATTTATAAAAATAAATTTACGAACATCGAGGCTTAATTTATAAAAATTCTCCCAAGATCAAGTTTAGGCTAATTAAGGTCCAGACCAGTCCAAGCTAGGCCAATTACAAGTATCAAAAATGCTTTAAACGCATTAACCATGGCATTATTGGAATATTGGCATCTTGCCATGAATAAAACAAAAGAACAACGTAAAGTCGTAAACACTATATAACCATGTTGCCTGGTTTACCCATTTGCCCAGTCACTAATAAATGGGCATCACATCTCATATCGTAAAATGATAGTCTCACCTGCATTTCTATAAATTAGAAAAAATATTAATTTCAATTGTAATTAATACGTTATATATTTTGTGGGGCACGGATTGATGAAATCGTTTCTCGTCTGCATCTCGTTTTTGTGCGCAAGCGCAAAGCGGAGTCCTCGTTAGTTGATTTTCTGCTCGCTAGGCACCACTACACGTTTTAAGTGGCGCTGCCATTCGGCGTCCGAAAGTCTAATCTTATCAGTAAGGTATAATGGTATATGTTACGCATCTCCGCACACGCTGACAACGGCAAAAAACGATCAGTCATGATAAGCAATTTAGGTGCCTTCTAGGGAAACACCAAAATAAACCAGCAAAACTGTTTTACAATACGCGCTGCACAAAGTACGCTTAACATAAGGATTATGCGAACATGACAGCAGCGTCTTATCCATGGTGACAATGCACGATTATAACCTAACCTAATTTGTATAGAGCATTTTACCGATACCTCGTTCTGAGATTCTATCATTTCGAACGCTATCGAGTACGCGCGTTTGCATAGACGCGCGACTGTTCGTCAAACGTCCGCGTAAGTTCCTTCGTTTGGTACGAACGCTTCGCGATACCGGGCCCAGCTGCGTGTTTACAAATATAAGACGATTGATGCTATCTAGCTGGTACGACTCTTTAACCTCATCATACGAATGATATTATATTTGCCTCTACGATCTCTTCGGTGGAGAGAAATGATCACTAGGCCTGTATTTGTACCGGAGAAATGTCGGTGCAAAACAGTAGGACAAATATAACAGCATGTAGATGCTCCTCGGATCTCTCCACACACAGAGCGTGTCGCAGGTGGAGATATGCGGAGTCCCCCCGAGCTGTTTTATTTGTTGCGGACAGGTTACGCCCCTCTCGAGTACATAAAATGACCATATCTCTCCGCCGGAGACCGGAGGGGCAAGGCAGATAGAATACTAAACGCAGCAATAAAAGTAACTATATATAGATAATGCATGTAGAACGTTTAGATTTTTGTAGGATACATGTACAACTTTTAGATTTGTGAAGAATACCTTTTTTTAAAAGAATTTTTTTTAAAGAATACCCGTAGAGCTTTTACATTTTTGAAGTTACGACCAGCGACAGTCAAACGCATTCTGGCTAACACGGTTTGGTCAGAGTTATGTAATACTGGACATGCAACACTGGACATGCAACGCTTGCAGGTGGTGGCAATATTGGTCAACGTGGCCACAGACACTAGTTATTAACAAAACCATTTGTCCGTGTTGTAGTAACTTTCGTTTTATCGTTTTAGTCCATACAGTATAATTATCTTTCCATTTGAGCAAGGAAAGCGGTAATGTAGATTAGTTATTGGCATTATTATTACTAACATCACAATGACGAATGATTGAAGTTGACCATTCATGAAGGAACCACAATATCACAAATGTTTGGGGACCCAGACCCGAGGACCCCTCATTTGTTGTCGACTTCTCTCCAAAATAAACTTTTCCCTCTCTCTCCTCTTTCCTCTCTCTCTCCCCTGAGATCTCTGACTACACACACGTTGTGTCTAGCGGGACCAACACCGCGGTCGTATCTTATATTCAATCGTGCCATTTTCGTCCTTGCTTCGATTGAGCCATTATGGTATGTGCAAATTTAATGTTACCATTCTAGGTCGCGTCTTTTTCGGATGCGCCTTTGTGTAGGCAGACAACCGAAGCTCACCTCTCGTAAATAACTCCTACACGTTGATACATCTAGATTTCTACGTCTACAAACTTACCGATCGCTGTCACGAAAGCGGCACCGACAACTCTGGTGTGATCTACCTGAGACCGTATACGATTCCGACTACTTCGATCTACGTCACTAGGCTTGCTACTCCACGCGTCCGTAGCCTAAGAACAACACCCACTCCGTTGAATGGGGTCACTGCCGAACGCAGTCATGCATGAACCGCCAACTGTCTGCACTGTACCACATGCACCTTGAGTCAAGGCTAATAACCGAGTGGCGATCGTGTCGTTACTGCTGTTGTTGTGAATCTCCGCCGTTTATTGCCAACGCCCGATCCGCTCCGGTGGACGACAAATCAACGGATCATCTCGCCGGAGGGACGCCGTCAACCAACGACGGTCGACGTAGGAACGAACGGACCAGGCGAGTCAATATTCACTCACTGCAGTGACCTGTGCATATTTCAGCATATACATTGACTGTTGACTGGTCTTACTGCGGTGTTTAATAATAGATGCAGCTAGGGTCACGAAGCGGGGAGAGGAGTAAACGCTTGTGAAAGTCTATGATCTTTCGCAGAGGGAATTATAATTCAAAGTATTTATTTAAGTACATATTGCACTCCGCGTCTAAGCGGTGACACGTGTAGATGTGATAACTCGATTGTAGTATCAACTATGTAGGGCCTCAATGCAACGGGAAGAGTCCACCCAGGCCGTTCGTTATCTGGGTCATCCTTGTTTATGATATTTATAAACGACAGCTGCACGGGCAGTATTATTCGGAATATAATACATGTAAAAGTCGATCGTACATAAATGTAATTATGATCAATCCATATTTCACGGTGAACACTTCACCAGACTTCATCGGGAGCACGGTACCATTGTACAAATGGTAGTCTGATATTTAGGTATCAACATTACATGCAGCAGTGCAGCCAGGTGCGTCCGCAAGCTTTTTCGGGGGGGGGGGGAGATTCTGCTGTCTGATTTCGGCCAGAAATCTTTACACTTCCAGAGGGGGGGCAACACATTCTGCTGTCTGATTTCGACCAGAAATCTTTACACTTACCAACATGTCTAATTTCAATGAACTGTAATGATATAATTGTATATAATTAATTAACAAATATACTAGAGGATCTACTTAACACAAATAGTAAACAATCTACTCGCCATAAAAGACGTAAATTTTACAAACATCCAGACCCCCTTCCGGACGTCCATGAGTGTAGTTCTAGATGTAGACCCTCAGATTGACCTTGTTAGTTTTTGGCCACCAACTGACATCTGCTACATTAGGCAAATACATCTTGCAGGCCTACGCTTCACAAGCGACAGTAAAGGCTTTGGGTGGTTTCTCTCTTACACCAATCATTGCAAGTGATGGCACTATAATTATCATCACCCGAGTGACGTTCTTGTCGAACTTTCCAGCGTGTCACATTCCCTTGTCGGCAAATCTACCTGTGTTAGTACATTATGAAAATACGACAGTGCTGTAGCTTTCAACAGCGGCTCCAAGGTGGTCTTAGGGGTCTCAAGAGCCCCCCAGGCCATGGAGGGGGTTCTTAGACCCCCGTGTCCGTAGCAAATATTACGGTAAAGGAACACGTACGTATATAGGCCTACATCGGAACTACTGTCAATGTAAAGACTGAAGTATTAGCAGCCGGCTAATATTAACCCTTATGTAACTAGAACGATCCATTGCCCCCTCCCCCCGGTTCGTAAATAGAATGGCATATGACTTCGACTGAGTGAGACCCCCCCCCCGCCAACAAGCCTAGATCCGACCCTGGCTTTGTTGGCATCGGGGGCACTGCAGATGGGTTGACTTTGTATGACTCAGCGTTTATTGTAGATCCAGTTTTTCGGACATTTGGCTAATTCATAAAATAAGAGTTAACTTTTATTAGTTTATACGATGCAACAGCGTGAAATGGACCCGATAGGCCGATGACGTGTAGTCTCTATACGTCCCTTTTCTTCAAATGTTCGACTAATCTGTCTCTTCTCCATGTTCCCGATTCCCGGGAAAACTGATCCTGTTTTCTTTCCCCATCTGGAAAGTGAGAGAAAACCCAGTCCACAAACGGCGAAGTCTTGCAGAATCACGCGTTGTGTCCGCCTCGAAATCTAGCCTCGATCATCCAGGCTCCGCGTTGTGCCGCCACCGTCTGTTGCACACATCTTCGCCTGGATGCAGAAGTGGGGTTCTTATTGTGACGGAAATTATGCATGCGCACAGATCTTGGGCGCATACATAATTAGCTAACTACGATGTCACCCGGGCATTTGACAAATTCATAAAATAAGAGTTAACTTTTATAAGTTGATACGATGCAATTCGAATTAACTTTAAACTTTGAATATATTGACACACCTCTCCAACTGAAAAGTTAAATCAGGCAAATAAAAAGGTTTCGTATAGAATCTCGATAACGACGCTGATTGGTTGTTGGCGCTTCACGGGAATGCCTACGCAGAATGGAGTGGTGACAGTGGATAACAACGAGACCACGCCTCTGAGGCCAGACTCTCTTCTCGGCGAATTCAAGAACGCGAGCGAGAGTCGGATAAGCAAGACTAGACTCTTCCGGGAATATTATGCCGCCATCTTCCGTTCGATGCACTTCCCATAGCTGTCGATTTTTGTTCGTCCTACGAGGACGAGCGTATGAGCAACACACTGACACAGTGGATTCAACCTTCGTCTTCTATGTCAATATATTGGCATAGACGAGAGTCTAATGCTAACGCAATTCAATTACCATGCATAATAGTATGCCGATTAATATATCATTTAACTGAGTGCGTATTGCGATTTAAAGGAATGTAGGCCTACAACGATTGTCAACGATAGGTTGTTTATTAGACACTACAAAACTGACGTTTTTTAACAGTTGATTAATTCATCTGTCGAATTCCCGTTTTATTAAATTTCTGACGTTAGCTGTTAAATATGCCACAGCAATACATATTAAAACACGAAGGATAACATTGTTAATTTAGAAGTATTTTGAGATCGAAAAAATTGAGAATTTGAACATTTTACTTATACCAGACCACTAACTATAGCTGCGGCATTCTTTTTAAACACATGTCTCGCGTTGGTATCCCGGCATTATGTTGTTCTAACCGTGTATTGGACTCGTTGCTTTGTAGATGTCAACTGTTTGCACGATATGGTTGTGTGAAGGCGCGGGTGGCGTGAAGCATGAATGCATGGTCGCGGCTAAGAGTCGGTCAAGTATTGACGCACCATCGACGCTTCTGTCGAGCTGCTGTCATTTCGGCAGGTGTTCTCCTTCTTGTCACTGTCACCATGGTGCCACACCTGACGTCACAGCGACGACGACCAGGGTTGAACGGCGCACACGCCAGGGTCACGTTTCCAAGTAGTGGAGTGTCACATCTGAACGAAACAGTGGCTCCCACTGGTGGATACAATATACTGGCGTCTACCGCCGCTGGTGGCGCCACCGCAAAACGCATCGATGATCGAGTCACATGTCAACAATGGAAGCCAATGGACGATAATGAGGAAGCAGTGAACAAATTATTCTTTTCAACACAAAAAGCGAACTGCAGCCACCAGAAACGACACGAAATATGCCGTATTGAGGTACAACCTTTTGTAAATTCATAATTGTTTTGTCAAACCATTCCGTTAAATTGTGTGAATATCAAAGGTACTGTACCAAATCTCCTGCTTTATGAAGGAAACCACCTTCGTTTTTTTGTATGGCTAATTTTGTCATATCCGCTTTTCCATTGGCTAAAGACAATGGCTACAGATGTTGTCTAATGGTATCTCACTGACAATAATTTTTCAAAAAGTTCCTTATCGTTGAAGTAGATTACCCTGCGCCCCCACACCCGCAGCGCTTTTATATAATATTTATATAGCGTCACATCTACAGTTCACAGCGCTTTACATAAAAAATAGCGCCTGTCGTAGCCTGGCGCAGCGGAGCTTTACATAAAGATATTACATCTCCAACGCGAGAATCTCCTTCGTCCCAATTGGAAAAATATTAGACTGTGGACGAACGACGCGAAACTCATAGGCAGACTGGCAGGATAGTACTATTCTTTCTGGAATAAACACCAATCGCTTTTGTTGTAGATGGTGTCTCCACATCAGAATCGAGTCACCTGTACAACGGTTTTCTGCAACGCCAGTCGTGGCTTTCTGCTCGGCATGGTCAACAGTTCGACTGGACTGGTCAGTTGGCACCACGTGACGTCACAGCCTGACCTCGAAGACGAGATCGCCTTAGTCATACACCCGACTCACGGCGCGCCGCACTTTGGTTTCTGCTTCGTCCGCTGCATGTCGCGGCAGTACGGTCGGCGGCTCGGGGTGGGTCAATATGTTGAGCAGCTTCTGCTGCTTCCGGTCAGAGTGGCCACGGCCCAGAAACCACTGCGCGTGGACGCCGACCAGAAGTTCAACTTCAATGTAATCTGGCTGGATTCAGTGTCGCGTAGTCATTTCAAACGTTCCCTGCCAAAATCGATCGATGTAATACGGACGTTACGAACGCAGGCTTCAGCCAATCCGAACGCAACACGGGTATTTGACTTTCAATTGTTTCAAACAATCAAAGCAAGGACGCGAGAAATGCTTAGTGTACTATGGTCAGGAGACTATTCTAAAAATAACGACACGTTTCAAAAAGACGAAACAGTCGGAGACCCAATTCGGATAGAGACGCTACTGGGTCCATTGAAGCGGGCTGGGTATCGCACGCTCTGGCTGGAAGACGCCTGCTGGCGTTATCAAAGTGACGTGACCCGCACCCTGGCGATCAAACATAGCAACTTGACACTGGTCGCCAGATGGCAACACATCGTCGTGGCTCTCGAGCGAGCGGCCATTGACGCCGTCGACGTCAGTCTGGCGACGTGCGTCATGTTCCGTTCGCTCGACATCACCGACCAGTTTCACGGGCAGGCCGCCCTGTGCTACAACGGACGCCACCTGCACGAGTATCTGTTCGATTATCTGAGCGACTACCAGCGTGCGTTGTCGTCGTCGCCGCACGCGACGTTCCTCGAGACGAACGTCGCTCACGAGGACACGGGCCGCCGACTGCAGACGCTCGACGACCGCCTGGCCGCCTACCTGACTTTCGCCGCCGACTCGCTGCCATACACCGTCACGTTGCTGCTGGCTGACCACGGCAACTCGTACGGCGTCTACCCGGAGACGAGTCTCGATGGTCGTCTCGAGGTGTACAATCCCGTCCTCGTGATGTTCATACCGGCTGGCGTGCGACACCAGGTTGGTTCAGCACAGTATTGTTTTCCCCATTGAAACAAACTAGCAAGAACACCCATCATCCGGACGAGATAACTTGGCAGTTCGTAAGTGTAACGTAACTTTGGACAATTGAAGAAGACGCGTGACGGTGTCAACAATTGCACGTAATTGTTCGCGTAGCGATGAGGGCAGTTGTACGTAAAACATCTGTAGCTATAAAGGGTAATTCGATTTTTCGTAGAAAGGGTAAGAGCAGGGTGAAACCCCCTCAAAATAGTAATAAAATAATAAAAATAAGCTAACGACCCAATCGATGAACCCCTGAAAGGACGAACCCCCTGAGTTTGACGCCCGAGATACAATGTCTCTAGGAGGAGTAGCATTACATGCATGTCATTTTAGTATATGTCCTTTACAAAATACGGTTACATTTTGGCGGGAACTTGTCGGTGTGACTTGGACAGCAGGCGAACTACGAAGTACAATAGTGCCTCCTAGCGGGTAGTGGGTGAATATTTTTTTAGAAAACTGCCGTTTAAATTTTCTCGCCATTTTTTTCAGTGCGAAATCTGTTTTGTGCAAGACGCCAATGTGTCGGCCTCTGATTGGATGGTATTTGGGTAGATTTTCTGTGATTGGATAGGTTGATGGCCTTACCTGTTATGTGTGGTGGATTGGTTACATAAGACGGGAAGTGGAAAATTCTATGCCCACCATATCTTGTAAGTGATATGTATACTATTGGCATGGACACCGAAATAAAACCATGATCTATGCCCAGGTTGGTCGACGGAGAGTCGACGCGCTCGCCACCAACGAGAGGCGACTAGTCAGCATGCGAGACGTCCACCTGTGTTTGCGTGACTTCGTGTCGGTGGCTGTCGGCCGCGGCCACTCGTCGCCGGCCGGACTGTCGGGCGACATCCCCGCCAACAGAACCTGTGACGACTTGTCCATCCACCCCCTCGGCTACTGCATCTGTCGCGACGGAACTACCGCCAAGCCGAGTGACGATCGGCAGGCACTCGTCGCAGAATTCGCCGTTGGAACGCTCAATGACGTCATCCGCAGACAGTACCAGGCAGCGCTACCAGGGGGCGCGTCTGAACAGTCGTTGCCACCATCTTGCCATCGACTCGTGCCACTCAGATTCGGAAACGTCACTGAGACGTATCGAAAGGTGCGTGCTAGTGTAGCGACGACCGTGTGTCTATGACAAAGTAATATATATTTAGTTAATTTTTTACTGGTAGAAACGTCTCGATATAACAACATCGTAGTCTTTTCTTGGCTTGCTGTTCATTATCAGTGGCATTGACAGTTGTTACACAGTACAAATCTCGTCTTCCTTCGTTACAGAATAACCACGTGATCACGAAGTTGGACGTACACGTGAGCACGCCCATGCCAGGAAGGTCAACAGAGGTGTTCGTCGTGACAGTCAGATACATCGTGGGCTTGACGGAGACGTCATCGTCGTTGTCACTGATCGGCTACGACCGGGTGACACGCTACAGCGAGTATCAGCCGTGCACCGACCGCGGGGTCGACGTCTCACTGTGCATATGCCACTTGCCAACCATTTCGGGCGGAAATGACGTCACGCAGACACACCCCGCACAACCATTCTCTTTCCTCGCTTCGCTCGATTTACTCGAGCGCCCTGTTGTGACGTTTGGGCGAGCGACGATCGCGTACGCCGTTGACGAGTTGGCCAAGCGGCCGTGTGTGTACGTGCTGTGTCGCAAGTATGACTTCGGCGCCGTCTTTGAGCTGCTCAATGCGTGTGACGCAACGACGTTCCGCGTGACGTTCCGCCTGACCGGCGTCAACGTCGACACGTCGGCAGCCATGCCGGCTGCCCTGAGACTGCCTCCGCGCCAACTGCGGTTCGTGTCGACGGTGCGACAGGCCGTGACACACCGCGCCTGGAAGTGGTCGTACACAGTCGAATTAGAATCATTCTAATTAATAAATCTTTCAGACCAAACCACTTTATCTTGCAAGACAATCATTGTTTTGTTTTGGACAAGTTACGCTTGAAAGAGACCACCACTTTTGTTACAGCACCGAAAAAGCCATTAAGATAAGCATGCAACACGTTTATAATACCTCAGTCATAGGTGAAGCTGAAAATCATACTGGGGATTACATTCCCAATTTGATAAACAATTTCACACAATTTTGTGTGCTCTATGTTCGGCGACAAAAGCACATTGTGTTGTTCACTAGCATAACAATTTCGCTGCATAACATAATTCTAGTAACGACAAATAATGCGATGATATTCAATGTGAAGTTGACAACGGGGCGCATCAGCATCGTCTCTTCGAGACTACGCTCTGCCTACTATTCCATGTGAATTATCTAAAGCGCAGCTACAATACAATTATTCACCCATAAGACAAATGTTTGGCTATATGACACCTATGCATTGCAACAAAGCAGTGTCCTGCTGCAAATTACAAAACCATGTTTCAGACATACTTTAGCAGAGCACAGCTACATGGAGTCGTCGTGTTATTTGTTATCTCTCTATCTGGTGCACATTCGTTACCGTTCATCACAGGGTATCTTTGAACACGTCTCCGGACGTTACAAAAACATCTCCATCCTTAACTAGTTAAATGTAACGACAAACTAACAATGCAAGCGTATTATGTAAGAGCAATCGTGCAGAGTGACGTCATTTTAAATGGTCTCCATCTTCTCTTACAATCAACCCAGAGCGGGTTCAGTTGTTTTATTTCGCGCCAAGAAACATCAGCACTCGGTTGTTCGGGCCAAGAGGCCGGCACACCCGTCTCCTGCGAGGCGCCGAATAAGTGCCGCTCATAAATGACGCCGGAAGTCGCTGTGATCATCATCGTTCTCGTTCCAGACGCCAGACGTCGGCTTCGTCAAATGACGCAACAGCTTAGACCGTATCGCGTAATCTTCGTCATAGAAGTTGATGATTATAAATTGGCGTAGTGGCTTCTTAGACGCTAAAGCAAGATTCATGGCATCCGTACAACTGTCGTTGTCCAGCAACTCTGGCGTAATACACACGATGAGTTTGTCAGATTTTTCGTAAGCAGAACTGAACAGTTCTCCTTTGATCTGTGCTGGGGCATCTCGGTCAAAGATATACAGGCGTAGTCCTTCCTCGCGTTCGGCGAGTGGAAGTAGTTGTGTGAATATCCATGTCGAAAGGTACTGGCTGGCTGCAGTGTGGGCCGGTTTGGTGGGATAGGCAAAGTATAGCACCATGGCGTCGTAGTGTTCATTGGGTTTGGTGGGATAGGCAAAGTATAGCACCATGGCGTCATAGTGTTCATTGGGTTTGGTGGGATAGGCAAAGTATAGCACCATGGCGTCGTAGTGTTCACTGGGTTTAGTGGGATAGGCAAATTATAGCACCATGGCGTCGTAGTGTTCATTGGGTTTGGTGGGATAGGCAAAGTATAGCACCATGGCGTCGTAGTGTTCACTGGGTTTGGTGGGATAGGCAAAGTATAGCACCATGGCGTCGTAGTGTTCACTGGGTTTGGTGGGATAGGCAAAGTATAGCACCATGGCGTCGTAGTGTTCATTGGGTTTGGTGGGATAGGCAAAGTATAGCACCATGGCGTCGTAGTGTTCACTGGGTTTGGTGGGATAGGCAAAGTATAGCACCATGGCGTCGTAGTTTTCATTGGGTTTGGTGGGATAGGCAAAGTATAGCACTACGGCGTCGTATGTTCATTGGGTTTGGTGGGATAGGCAAAGTATAGCACAATGGCGTCGTAGTGTTCATTGGGTTTGGTGGGATAGGCAAAGTATAGCACCATGGCGTCTTAGTGTTCATTGGGTTTGGTGGGATAGACAAAGTATAGCACCATGGCGTCGTAGTGTTCACTGGGTTTGGTGGGATAGGCAAAGTATAGCACCATGGCTTCGTAGTTTTCATTGGGTTTGGTGGGATAGGCAAAGTATAACACCACGGCGTCGTATGTTCATTGGGTTTGGTGGGATAGGCAAAGTATAGCACCATGGCGTCGTAGTGTTCACTGGGTTTGGTGGGATAGGCAAAGTATAGCACCATGGCGTCTTAGTGTTCATTGGGTTTAGTGGGATAGGCAAAGTATAGTACCATGGCGTCGTAGTGTTCATTGGGTTTGGTGGGATAGGCAAAGTATAGCACCATGGCGTCGTAGTGTTCATTGGGTTCCGCCGACGGTTTTTTTCGCATGGACAAATCACATACAATTATACGATATTTAATGTACCATCGGTTCTACACTAGACCGATCACGAATACGGCTTCAGGGAAAATGATAACCAGCTTATGATGACCACGTGATGACTACTACTTTTACAGGTTTCATCCATCTGTGTCAAAGACACGTTGACGAATAATGTCCTCGTGTTATTCATTAAATACGACAGTTCGCCTTTCCCCGCCACCTCAACTTCTATCGTCTGGATCCAGCGAACGAAAGCGACCGACTCGCAAGAACAGACGAAATAGTTGTTTCGTATGTTCAGTGTGAATTTCTTAACTTTGTACAAATTGTCAAGTTCAGCAGTGAATTTGCTGGACAGAATATTCAGTTTGTTAAAGTGTAAATCTAGCGAATCGAGACGAATTACCTAGTTGAACGGGTTTCAGACTCGAACAGGCAGAGAACATGTGTGGGTCAATGATGACGTTCAGGCGATTGAAGGAAAGATCGATGTTTTCTAACTTGGGACATTCGGTACATAGCATTTGAATATCGATGTGTCCTTCCCGCAGTATATTGTGTGAAATGCCGACATGGCTCAGGTTATGGCAAGGAATACATTGAGCTTTAAACGTCTCCAATTTCCCGTGGCTCATATCCAACGTCTGCAATTGGTGTAAGTTATAGATAGAAGGTGTAAAGACATTGAACCTGGGCGTGGAGGACGCACTGAAGTGGCGGATGTTGTTGTCAACGTTTAACACGTATGATCTAGTTATTGGCTTCGCGATAGTTCGCGTGTGCACACAGCGGATGATCTGCATGGGTGGCTGAATGTACACACCACGCACGAGATTGTGGCTAGATCTGCGTACTTCACTTATTGTGAATAACCCTAGTGTTACTGTCCCATCAGATGCTGAGTAGAGCGGGTCTGTCCCGTTGGAGGAGTCAGACCACAGTTGAGAATTGCATTGGTGGCCATGTTAACGTTTTGTCTGATTATAAGAAAACGTGACCATCAAAATTTCTTAAAATTGTTCACAGCAACTGCCATCATCTCATTGATATACTGACCAAATTTGATCAAAATCACATACCTCCAGCTCTTTTAAATCGCCCCGATGTGCGATGCCTATAAATTTTGACAAAAATAGCCATGTATTCATGCGCCCACGTGGTCCATAGCAGAAAAATTCCCATAAATCCCTCCGCCAGTTAAACTCTTTAAAAAATGCACTGTTTCACAGACAATAGCTTCTACAAACAAACCTGTGAATGTTCCTGCTCAAAGGCACTCATGTCACATAATATTAATTTATTAAATTACCATTTTACAATTTCATACGCCCTACATTCGTGTGAAACAATAATCAGGAAGGTCAACTGTGGTCTTACTCCTGGAGTCCTCTTGAATCACGCACGATGGACCATTAAAAAATATTTCGTGACGTCATATGGAAAGTCAGCGTCCGTTCCATGACAACAATCCATGTCAAACTGTTGCGATATACTGATCGAGCAAAGACGTGAAGGAAGCACCCATGGATCGCTAAATCTAGGGTTCGGATCTACGGGTTACCCGAAAGGTCAAATTCTCTTAGTTCGGCTAAACAATGTTTTTTCGTTAAATATACACCAATTATTTTGTTTTTCTTAATGCTAAGTCTGCGGATTTTGTTCCAGAACGGACTATACAAATCGGATATATCGAGTACGATGTATTTGTCTCGCTGTATAACATCCAATATAACAGTATCGATGATCGAATTCTCTGTCTGCCCAAGTGCAGCGATGGTTTTCTTGAAGCCCAACGCCTTGTTACAGCAGAGATTGAGCGATCGTAGATACGATAAGTTTGAGAGATCGCACCGGGTTCGATTCCGCTTAGACTTGTTTTTCTAAACGCAAGACTGGAGATGTTCCAACGGAGAATCTCACTCAGCATAGCGGCATCAAGTTGAATATCGTCATTACTATTACCAAAGAAATCCATTATCTTCAAGTTGGGCAACTTGCCATAAGAGGCCGGTATTGTTGCGCCTTCCGTTAACGTCAGTGACAGCACTCGTAGCTTCCTGTAGCTGTTCACTGATAAAGTAGGAAAGGAATAATTTTGCTGTGTTCCTGACATCATCAAAATCTCTAACGAATATAACTCACTGAAGATTACGGTTCAGATTCAATCTGCGCAATTTCGAGAGACAATGGAAACTTGCTTCATGCAAAGTATGCATCGCATTGTCAGACAAATCAAGACTGCGTAAATTCGGAAGCTGGCGAAATCGTTTAATATCGCATATGTTCAATACTTCAAGAACAAACAAACAAACAAACAAATAAATAATAACAATGACTGTCTTCAAACTAACATTTACCACGTTCAACGTATTTTTCTCATCTTAATCTTTCACTATGGACAATTAAGTGCGGGTGAAAATGTCATCGCTACTGCAAATCAAATGTGTTTGGGCGCGTATTCACGAAAGACTTACGAATTCGTAACTCGAGTTTTTCGTAAATATGGCGCAAAAGTATCCAGGGGAGTTCACTCTTGGAATATCTGGATAAACATTATCCGCGTGCTAAATACTAAAATATGCCTGAATAATTACATAATCCACGACCATGTTGAATCTCAGCCAACACTGGTATGCTTGCGTTATAATCTTAAATTCGCCATGTCATTTTGGTATTATAAATTTCGTAACCGTCCCGAAGGCAGCTTTGCTGTCATTTTCAAGGAAAACTAATCCTTCTGAGAATACGGGCCCTGCTGCTTGTGTCAACGGATGACGTAACGAGTTCTTTCGAGCATAGGCCCAAATGGTATATACTGCGTGTTACTTATATTTTTGCTGTGCGGAGTTTTGGAATATAATATTCAATGTGTCCACCATAACCTTGTGCGCAAGGAAAGGGCTTTCGTCCCATATGATAAAGTCGTAGAATCTGGCGATACTGTTGTAGAAATGTCCTCAATGTTTGCATCATTCTAACTCCCATCCAGGACCTTATTATTGTTATTTGGTTTGTTTATTTTACCGGAGCCCGCGGCAATGCATAAAGATGGTCACGTGTGCCACGTGCTGCGCAAAGAGAACCGGCTACGTCACACGGATGTTGAATCAACTGTTGTCATTGGCTGTCGCTAAATAAGTTGGTAACCGTATAACTATGGATAAATGTACTTAGATATTCGTGTAGGGAAACATGTCAGTATGTTGTAAACGATTTACCTACTCATTGATGGGCTATGTTGGATAGCCATGCATTTTCTTACAATTCGAACAGTGCATCGAACATTTTTTAGTCAAGTCGTATCTTTGGGGCCAGTGTTTCGATATTGTTATGTTCAGTGGCTCGATTCGACGTCTATGTCCGATAAATGATGGGGTGTCGGTTTTTTGACGTCAACGGGACTATTGAGGAGGGTGTGACGGGAATTTCAATCTCCCACATCCCATCTATTCTGGGGGCCAACCTCCCACCTCCCTCCATTTTTATGGCAAATTTTTCACTTACTGCCACACCCCTCACGTTTCGTTCACGTACTAATTCGGTAAAACCCCACAAACTTGCAGTTCACTGTGAGCGATTATGCCTGAGCATCTTGAACGCATGTCAAATACCAACCCCACTCAAAATCAACCCTTCCTTCACTTATCAGTGGTTATTTGAGTGGTTATTTACCACCACCGTACGACAGTCTACTTTCAACAAGCCTAGTTTCTAATTTTCGGAAATTTAATATACTTCCACATTATAACCACAACGGCAACATTTGAAGGAATAAGCTTCGAATGTGAACGGATATGTACGAGCATTTTGTGAACAAATTTGCTCTGTGTGTGAACAAGATTGTCTGCTGGGGTGTGAACAAATAGGCCTGGGAATCTGGGATGTGAACGGAACATAAACTGCATTCACTTTCCCATTTCATTTAACAAGATTTAGCAAGATTGCCATCCAAAGCAAAGACCCATATGGCAAGTGGACAAAGAAGCCTGTGACTTATCGAGAGTCCAACATGTTGAATCTATTTGTAATCCGCGCTCCTGAAATATATGTCAACGCTGTTAGCAGTTACACAACCTGTAGATAATTTGTTCCATTCATTGACTGTCCTCTGTGAGAACGAGTACTTCCTGATATCCAGTCTACACTGATCCTTTACTAATGTTACCTCATGTTCTCTCAATATTTTCATACCCATTAAATGTCTTTAAAACTTACATTTGCTCTCCTCTTAAGCGCCTTGTCTCTAGGGTTGTTAAACCACATTCTTTCAGTCGTTCTTCATAACTAACGTCTCTTAGTTGTGGAATCATTTTAGTTGCTCTCCTCTGTATGCGTTCAAGCATATCTATATCCTTCTTACGATATGGTCTCCAAGCTTGTATACAGTACTCTGAATGAGGCCATACTGTTGCTTTATACATATGTATAATTAGCTTTTTCTCCTTGTATGTTATATTCTCCAAACCAACCCAACAATTTGAATACCCTTTGACATTGCAATACCACGCTGCTCTGAAACTTTCATATCAGCATTTATTGTAACTCCTAAGTCATTTTCTTTTACAGTAGTAATCGTTGTTAACCATTCTAAACACTTTTGTGTTATCCGCAAATTTCAGTACGTTGCTTGTTAAATTATCGTCCAAGTCAATGATGTATATTAAGAATAATAAAGGTTGTAATACTGATCCTTGTGGTACCCCACTCAAAACTGATTTCCAGTTTGAAACCTCCCCATCTACTACAACACGCTGTCTTCTGTTAATCAGCCATTGTTCTATCCAGTCGATTATGCCATCCCCGATACCATAAGCTTTTAATTTAAGTAGTAATCTTTGATGTGGCACTTTGTCAAAAGCTTTCTGAAAATCTAAGTATATAATATTTACTAGTGATCCTTCGTCTATCCACTTAGTGATTTCTTCCAAAAACATAACATATTTGTTAAGCGTAACCTCGCTTTTAGGAATCCATGTTGGGGTGGATTTAATAATTTATGCCTAACAAGGAAGTCCATCATATGGTCTTTAATTAACCTTTGAAATAATTTACAAATCACTGATATTAAACTCACTGGTCTGTAATTATCTGATTTATTTCTCGAACCCTTTTTAAATAATGGCATGATGTTTGCTTCTTTCCATTCAAAAGGAACCACTCCCTCTTTTAATGTAATGACAAGTTGAACACTATTGCAAGTGGTATACTAAGTTGTGTTGCTGTTTCCATTAGTAGTTTTGGAGGAATTCCATCCGCTCCAGGTGATTTATTGTTCTTCATTGCGTTTATTTTCTTAGTCACCATTTCTGGAGCTACAATTAACTGCCCTAAATAGCCAGACTTGACATTTAGCGTCTGGAATTAGTAATGAACTAATATCCTCTCTGGTAAACACTGAACTGAAGTATCCGTTTAGGCCTTCAGCCATTAAAAAACCTTGTGATATTATATTTCCAGCACTGCTTTCTAGTTCCAACCTTGTCTCGTTCGTTTTGTTTACTCCTTGTATATGCATAAAACATTTGCTGTAATTTTTTATGTTACATGCTACTTTTTGTTCATAGCTTCTTTTAGATTGTCTAACTTCAGTTGTAGCTGCATTAAGTGCCTCTTTGTAATTTGTGTAGCCTTCATCCTTTCTGGTACGCCTATAAACCCTCCACATAGTTTGCTTGTACGCTATGTTTTCTAATAGCTTCTTTTGACAAGTGTTTCTTTCTAGACCGTGTTCCTTGTTTTTTAAGGGAACAAATTGATCAATGATACTCTCGATTTCATATTTTAGAATGTTCCAACATTCAATTGCGATCTTATTCCTCAGCATGTTATTCCAATCTAGCTTTGCTAAGTATTTTCTCATAACTTTATATTCACCTTTGTGGAAGTTTCTCCTGTATTTTTTTATTTGTACTTTCTGATTTTACTTTGATGTCAAAATGTATTTGATTATGATCACTGTTACCCAATGGCTCATGTATTTTGACATTGTCCACTAATTCATTTTGTGAAGACAAAACTAAAGTTAATACATTCTCTCCCCTGGTTGGTTCTAGCACGTGTTGAGTAAGGAAGCTATCTTGAATTAAAAATAGAAACTACTGGTCCTCACTCCTGTACTCGCTAAAGATTTCCTTTGTATATGTCAGTGGTTAAAATCTCCCATTATGATACATTCCTAAAATTTCAGCCAAGATAGGAATCTTAAGATCTCTTCGTAAAATAGTACAAAACGACACTCTTAAGCATTTATATAATGCAAGAGTTCAATCCCACTTCGATTACGGAGATGTAGTATATGATTCAGCCTCAATAACAAGCAAAACAAGACTCCAGAAACTACAATCTAGAGCTGTTAGACTCAAATCTGGGTCTAGTCCTCGACAAAGCGGAAACGTTATGTTCAAAGAGCTAGACTGGCTATCATTACAACAAAGAAGGGATTTTCATAAATGTGTTTTTATGTACAAATGTATGAATTGTCTAGAACCACAATATATGTATGATATGTTTACATCAAATAGTCACTCCTATAATACCAGAAATGCCGCACAGCCAAAACCACTTAAAGCCAGAACTGCCTACTATCAACGCAGTTTCAGTTTGTTCGATTTAAAGTTATAGAATAGGACATTCAAAACAGCCAGTCTATTGCAAGCTTCAAAAAGTTACTACACAAATATTTGAGTGCCACACCACCATTAAAAATATTCTCTGTTTTTATTCTATTTTTTATATTATGATTTCATTTTTAAAATATTTTAATCCTATGTACAAATGTAAAAATCTGTTGTATGATTGATACGTAATGTGTGAATGGCTCGGACATCGAAAATAGTGTACAACTAAGTATGTTACCGAGTGAAAATAAAAGTATCAATCAATCAATTAATCAGTTACCCTTTACTCACTTCCTTTATAGCGTTTTGTATTTTTGTGTTATCCTCTTCGTTTATGTTTAGACATCGGTAAACTAATACAATAGGTTTTTCGGTTTGCAACAGTCATTTATGCATTTTTTATGTGAGATTGTTTTTGGTTGCTTTATCTTGGCGTGTCACATTACTGCGTCATGTTGCCATTGGCACAAAGATAACGCTATTCATGTTTCGCAGACCGTTTACGCCGTTTTGGTCGCTTTGTCTAGCGCCATCACATTACTATTTATAACAGTCCAGCGGATCTGTGAAATAATGGTGACTTTCATGGTAAAAGTGTGAAACTTGGCCGAGTCATAGATCTACCCATACCAATAATTTTTGGATATTGTGCCAACGTAAAATAATCATGTGATGACCACCATCTTAGATTTCCACATGGCTTCCACGCCAAAACATAATGTATCCCATGAATTTTCAATCCCTAGTTCATAAATGAAGTGAGTGCTAATTTCACGTTTTGGAATTAAAGACTCCAATTTTGCAAGTTTGATTTCAATTAGAGCAGCCATTTTTTATTCCACGATGGCAACCATGCCAAATACTGATTTCTCGCACACATGCACTCACTTAAAATTATAGGGATCCGTATCGTTAAACGGCACGGTGCGTTAAATGGACAGCCCGTTTGATTTGGCCCTGGTGGTAGCTTCAAACATGCACGTTGGTAAATCATAGACCCATATTGTTATATTGGTCCCCAAATGGGTAGCTCATTGTGGGCCATAACAATTATGTTACGGAATTGTATGGGCTGCCCTATTGGGTCACACACGCCAGTACATGAATTGTATGGGCTGCCTCACTGGATGACACACGCCAGAACATGAATTGTATGGGCTGCCCAATTGGATCACACACGCTGGTACATGAATTGTATGGGCTGCCCAATTGGATCATACACGCCAGTACATGAATTGTATGGGCTGCCCAATTGGTATAATACACGCCAGTACATGAATTGTATGGGCTGCCCAATTGGATCACACACGCCAGTACATGAATAGCTCTGATTGACAGATGTGTTTTCAAGTCACAAACTGGCAAGTTAAGTCAAGTCTCAAGTCATCTCTCTGAATTCCAAGTCAAGTCCCAAGTCACCGGGATTCATCAATCGTCATGATTGTCGTGATTTGTGTACGGTAATTTTGAGCGGTAAATTTAGGCGGATGCGACCTCACCACAACATTAGTTAGTCATAATAAATACTTAATCAATGTATTCGGTGCGGTCTGTCATGTCTCGTTTTCCGTGTTTCCCTGTGTTTCGAGCCACCAGACTTGGTGGCACGTCACAAACCTTCAAGCGTTCATTTGGAAGCATTGCCTAATCAGATTATTACTGTAATGCGCCTCTGAATGGCCACAACTGCCAGATATATGGCGCAGAAACAAAATGCTGTATTATTATTATTATTTGGAATTTATAAATAGCACGCAGCAGAAAACGTCAGGATGATGGACTATCAGCTTTCAACACATATTTTATATGACAATTAATTTTGTTAATTGCAATGAGCAGATGGAGGAACATCATTAGATAACTTACAGCGATATCGTCACTGTAAGCGCGCACCCTCTGCTTCTGTTCAGCTGCGGTACTGTGCGTGACAACCGTGCGGTGTCATCTGTCAGGAGCTGCCGGTCGTACTGAATGTGGAGCAACGCTGACATGCCCGTTAGTGTTTCTTGCTTCCGCCGACCGTGACACGCTCTACTTTGGTTGCAACCTTCTTAGTTTCGTGATGTAGATGAGATGTATTAATCGTCTATAATGCCGCTGTGCGTTTCAGTTGACATGCCGGTTGACTAGTTACCCAATGTCGCGAAGGCAAACAGCGTTTGCTTTCCACTTAGATTAGTGTCAAACATGTGCATGCAGTCATTTCTATTTCTGGACGCATTCACATCGAAGAAAAGATCTACGTTCGATGGTGTAACTGGTTTTCTGCGAGACGGTACTATGTCCCGGGGAATTTCCATACAGAAATGTGTCGCAGTAAGGCCTAGTAGAATGATATATGTGTTTACTGTTGCATGTTCTCAAAATTTAGAGAAGGTAGGCAGAACAAATACTTTGATGTGATAATACCCATTAAACCAATATCTTTGTAGTTAGTGTACCCGTGTCTAGTGACTAAATTTTATCCCCCAGGCCCAGTGTGCCAATGACTAAACATTACCCCCTCCCCACTTTATTTGAAGGGGTAGAGGTGAGAAGAGTTGTCCAAATTGGAAAAAAAAATGTATTTACCGCTGTCCAACCTACTGTGAAGTTTTCTCATTTGAAGACATGAACGATGATGAACTTATTTTTGAAAACTCACCAACTGAACAAGATTATCACATTTATAAATTAGTTGATATATGTTCCCATTTTTTAATTGAGCTCTTCCAACTATTCTAATTCTAATAATTTCGACTTTGAAAATTATATTGATCCACCTAAAACCTTCTACAATAATTCTACATCAAAATGTGATTATTAAACTGATTCATACTTCAATGATAATGGCTTGTCAGTCAATCATTTTAATACCAGAAGTCTTAAGGCAAGCTTACAGAAAATTAACGACTATCTACAAGAATTACATCTGAAATTTGATATCATCGCTGTATCCGAAACATGGGCTGAACTGGATGTCATAGATGATTTGAATCTAATTGACTACATTGTTTATCATATAATTAGAGACACCCGCAAGGGTGGTCTTGTTGCAGTATATATGCGTAACGAACTAACATGCAGGCTAATAGAAACAAAAAACATGAAAGTTGAAAACCTTTTTTAATCTGTTACGGTAGAACTAGCCATAAATGATCACACTTCAGAACCCCTGGTTCAAATTTAGATATATTTTGTGAAAAAAATATAACATATTTTAAGTGATGCAAAAACACTCAAAACAATATTTTTGTGTGGGGATTTGAATATTGTTTTACAATGTATCACCAAAAATGAGGTGTTTAGACGCATCATCGCGCACAGAGCAGATCTTTAGTACGAATCAACCATTCCAGTACTTCATTTTGTATCGGTCGCCATTCGGGATATAGAAATCCCCAAACATTCGATTGTAGTAAAGTAGCGCGAACCTCGCTAACAGAACTAACGTTTGCGGAAAGTGAAGTTGCTTTGATGACAGTTCATACCATGGCATGACCAGCCGTCTTGGCGCATAATTTATTTGGTAGGCCTATTAAACAATGTGAAATGGACCCGATGGGCCGATGACGTGTAGTCTCAATACGTCCCTTTCTTCAAATGTTCGACTAATCTGTATCTTCTCCATGTTCCCGATTCCCGGGAAAACTTATCCTGTTTTCTTTCCCCATCTGGAAAGTGAGAGAAAACCCAGTCCACAAACGGCGAAGTCTTGCAGAATCACGCGTTGTGTCCGACTGGAATCTAGCCTCGATCATCCAGGCTCCGCGTTGTGCCGCCACCGTCTGTTGCACACATCTTCGCCTGGATGCAGAAGTGGGGTTCTTATTGTGACGGAAATTATGCATGCGCACAGATCTTGGGCGCATACATAATTAGCTAATTACGATGTCACCCGGGCATTTGACAAATTCATAGAATAAGACTTAACTTTTATCAGTTGATACGATGCAATTCGAAGATCTTTGTGACAAAAGAAGGGAATTGAAAAGGAGAAAATGTGATCCTGAAGGTGCAGCAAAATACAGAGAAGTCAACAAGAAGATCAAACAAGATATGAGAAGAGCAAAAGATAACTGGATAGCAGAACAGTGCTGTGAAATGGAAGACAGCTTGGGCAAGAACAACAGCAAGAAGGCTTATCAAATAGTGAAAGACCTGACATCAGTGAAGAAAGGGAGAACTACTACTATCCAAGACAAATCAGGGAAATGCCTGACAGAAGAACAGCAGATCCTCAATCGATGGACAGAATACTGCTCAGAACTGTACAGCCACAACACCAACGGAGACCCAGTAGTACTAAACTGTCCACAGACTACTGAAGAGGACGACTACCCCATTCTTCGTGAGGAAGTAGAGGCTGCAGTAAAGTATCTGAAAAAAGGAAAGTCAGCTGGAATTGATAACATACCAGCAGAACTGGTTCAAGCTGGGGGAGAAGCCTTGATTACCACACTTACAACAATCTGCAACAAGATCTGGCAGACAGGAGAATGGCCCACCCCATGGACTCAGTCACTGATCATCACACTTCCCAAGAAAGGTAACCTACAGATGTGCCAAAACTACAGAACAATCAGCCTCATCAGCCACCCGAGCAAAGTCATGTTGAAGATACTACTCAACAGACTCAAACCCCAGGCAGAAGAGATTATCGCTGAAGAACAAGCGGGTTTTCGAGCAGGACGGAGCACCATTGAACAGATCTTCAACCTTAGAATCCTTTGCGAGAAACACCTTCAACATCAGCAAAGCCTGTATCATGTCTTTATAGATTTCAAGAAGGCCTTTGATAAGGTATGGCATGCGGCCCTATGGGCAACCATGAGGAAGTACAACATTGGCTCCAAGCTTGTCCGAACCATTGAACACCTATATGACAATGCCACCAGTGCAGTAACCTTCAACAGCAGCATAGGAGACTGGTTTCGAACAACTGTTGGAGTTCGACAAGGATGCCTACTATCACCAACGCTCTTCAACATTTTTCTGGAAAGGATAATGACTGATGCCTTAGAAAACCATCAAGGCACTGTCAGCATTGGAGGCAGGACAATCACCAACCTTCGTTTTGCTGACGACATCGACGGCCTAGCAGGAGATGAACAAGAACCAGTCAATTTAGTGGAGCGCCTTGAGAAAGCATCTTCATCATACGGCATGGAGATCAGTGCCGAAAAGACCAAACTGATGACAAACAGCACACAAGGCATCAGCACAGAGGTCAAAGTTAATGGACAGAGACTTGAGGCAGTAACAAGCTTCAGGTACTTGGGATCAATTATCACAGATGAGGGTTCCAAACCGGAGATACTTGCCAGGATTGCACAGACAACAGCAGCATTAACAAGGTTGAAACCCTTATGGAACGACAGAAACATCACGGTCAGTTCGAAAATAAGGCTGATGCGCTCCCTTGTCATGTCCATCTTTCTGTACGCTTGTGAAACATGGACCCTTTCAGCAGACCTACAGAAGAGGATACAAGCCATGGAAATGAGATGGTTCCGGAAGATCTTGCACATATCATACAAAGACCATGTTACTAACGATGCTGTCCGTAACAAGATCAAACAAGCCATCGGACCATATGACGACCTTCTTACAACAGTTAAGAAGCGTAAACTGAAGTGGTACGGTCATGTATCACGATCATGTGGCCTTGCAAAGATTATCTTGCAAGGTACCGTAAGAGGGGGGAGACGAAGAGGTAGACAGAAGAAGAGGTGGGAAGACAACATCAAAGAGTGGACAGGAATGGAGTTCGCTGACTCCCAGAGGGCTGTAGAGAACAGGGAAACGTGGAGAGAGCTGGTTAGAAAGTCATCAATGGTGCCCCAACGATCCTTACGGGTTATGGGAAAGTGAAGTGAAGAAGAAGTGAATTCGAATTAACTTTAAACTTTAATATATTGACACAACTTTCCAACTGAAAAGTTAAATCAGGCAAATAAAAAGGTTTCGTATAGAATCTCGATAACGACGCTGATTGGTTGTTGGCGCTTCACAGGAATGCCTACGCAGAATGGAGTGGTGACAGTGGATAACAACGAGACCACGCCTCTGAGGCCAGACTCTCTTCTCGGCGAATTCATGAAGGCGAGCGAGAGTCGGATAAGCGAGAAGATTATGCCGCCATCTTGCGTTCGATGCACTTCCCATTGCTGTTGATTTTTGTTCGTCCTACGAAGACGAGCATATGGCAACACACTGACACAGTGGATTCAACCTTCGTCTTCTATGTCAATATATTGGCATAGACGAGAGTCTAATGCTAACGCAATTCAATTACCATGCATAATAGTATGTCGATTAATATATCATTTAACATTTAACTGAGTGCGTATTGCGAATTAAAGGAATGTAGGCCTACAACGATTTTCATTGGTTAAATGAACGGCTGTTTATCAGACACTGCAAAACTGACGTTTTTCAACAGTTGATTAATTCGTTTGTCCAATTCCCGTTTTAGTAAATTTCTGACTTTAGCTGTTAAATATGCCACAGCAATACATATTACAACACGAAGGATAGCATTGTTAATTTAGAAGTATTTTGAGATCGAAAAAATAGAGAATTTTAACATATTGTTTATACGAGACCACTAACTATAGCTGCGTATCAGTTAACCATATTCTTCTTAAAAACACGTCTCGCGTTGGTAACCGTGGAGTGGACTCGTTGCTTTGTAGATGTCAACTGTTTGCACGATATGGTCGTGTGAAGGCGCGGATGGCGTGAAGCATGAGTGCATGGGCGCGGCTTGGAGTCGGTCAAGTATTAACACATCATCGACGCTTCTGTCGAGAGAATCCACTACGTCAGTTGCGCTGCGATCGTGCGTCAAGGTTACGTAACGCCATTTTTAGCAAAATTTAACATCATCATCATCCAGTCGTACGGAAGACGGGTCCCATAGAAGTTGTTCACAAGACTTTTCCATTGATGTCTGCCCTGCATAATCTTCTCAGACCACTTCTTTACTTGACTTCTGGAACATTGACTTGTAAATTGGGCTCGCCTCTGTCTGATTGTCTGTGGAACTTGGTTTCCATGTGGTTTCCACATATAATTTTCTATTTGTTATTTGCAAATTAGAAACAAATTACGTATTTATGTTACTTGAGAGGAGAAACGCTAACTGTGTTGTATAACTGTTTTGTAAATAGTTCTTCGTCTTCTCTTTCTTCTTCTACCTCTTGATTGTCATTTACTGGTCTTCCAATCCATGCGTACAACGTATTGGTACATTTTAATATTTGTCTGCTTGTTGCTTTGTAACCTTCAGTTGCCACTTCAATTATGATTTTGTTCATTCTTAATATTTATTTTGATGTATCTTTGGAAATACATTCTCCTTTTTCCTTTTTCTCCTCCATCTCTTCTTCTTCTTGTTTTCTTTTTTCAACTTCTTTTTATTGCTTCCAATAATTGCATTTGTTGTCCTGTGGGTATTTTTGTGTTTGGACGGTTTTGTTGTCCTGCATTTTGAAGGCACCCGCGCCTACGATGCGATGTGTGTGTGTGTGTGTGTGTGTGTGTGCGTGTGTGTGTGTGTACGGGGCATTTTTAGCATTTTAGGGGTTATATTTTTTTCGCCTCCCATGGAAGACATATATTGCTGCTGTCGCATAGGACATTACACATCTTAAGTGGTGGATATATACATGTTGTGTGTATGTAGGCCCTACACATCAATGCCTGTTGGGAAGTGTATTAGTTGTATTTTGACCTTCAGTTGTGAGCATGTACAGGGCAAGAACTTGACTTACCGAAAGAATAAGACGTTGTCTCAGAAACTCGACCGACTCGGCTTTCTTCAAGACATTGTCATAATTAGTAAATAAGCCATCTGTGGTTTAATATCTCAGCCGCCATATCGACGAACCAACGGTGTACCTCCTGATATGGGACATTAGGCATTGGATACTCCGTTAGTTATTAGTCAACGTCATTATACAACGCGTAGTTCGAACACTTGGTTTACGCAATTCGCGACGAAGCAGCCTATTAGTATTATACTCTGTCAACAGCAGACTGGCAACGACCAGGCGCTGTAGAGATCTACGTAGCTACAGTGTTAATCTCATTACATGTAATTGGTTAAACGCGCGCATTGACTAGATGTAGAGCAAAGCGATGTCACTGAAGCCGTGGCTCCTACCGATGCTTGGTCCGCGAGCACTTACAGAAGACATAAGTTCTCGGTCATCTACTCGTCGTTTAAGTCGCCAGAGTTCGTCAACCATTGACCAGTTGTATGAAGTGTTCGGCTCGTTGCCACTTACTTGACTTGTGGCGAAGACAAACGGAGATATAGCATAGGTCGCTTAATCGGAGACCAAGGACATCGGTCGGTAGAGATGGAAGGTTGTTCGCTCGATCGCGTCATGATATCTGACGACAATATTCATGGTAGGTGACCGTTTCGTCCGAATGCCTGCACTGCGTGTTTACTTGAAACAACAAATATGTTCTGAACACGTGTTTTTGAACATAGAGCAGCACACGGGCATGCGAATGACACAGGCATGTGAATCACACGAACATGTCCTGTGTTTAACTACACAACTAATTAACTTCTTGGCATCCACGAGTACCGCTAGCAGATCGATCGCGTGTAATACGTATTTTTGTCAATTATTGTGTTAACAAATAATAAAACACTCATTCATAATTATCAGCTTTTGGGACCAGGTCGTCGCTGGTCGGAAGGGTGGTGACTGGCATTTCCTTGAGTTGTTCTTTGAAGTTGGGAGTACGCGTCTGGTTCATAGAATCGCGACCGTCAATAGAGCAAGTAGAACGAAGTACAAATGATTCGTGGGAAATGCCTTGGGTAGAGTCGTATTACTACAAACCCTGGCTCGCAAGGATGGGACAGGGGGTTCCCGAACAGCTATAGGCTCCCTAAATGCCGTTTCGAAGCTTGGGCAACTTTGTTTACCCCACTTTGCCTGTGTCTTTCGGAAGAAACAGTAAAAGCCGTTAATACCTTCTATCTGGTGCATATACCAGGGGAAGTAAAAGACCCCACATAGGGGTGGGCTCAATAATTCTAGAGAAGGAAAACTCTGAAAATAAACCACTCCTATGTTAGCTGAAGACAGGGCTGTTTGGAGTTAAATGTCATAAGTCATAAGGCCTCCCCAGCCCAAGATAATCAAGCCATTAACTGCCAATACCATTTTGCAACACTACCACACAGTACACACATGGTTGTAAAACGTATTCAGCCATTCTATTGTGCTTTTGCAAGTTAGCCAGGGACCGCTGGCATTGCATGGCAACCTATGGGGGCTCCCACGGTTTATGGACCAAGTTGGTAAAATTTGGGCGTTGACTGCTCAGAATTGATAGATTCTGCAACAAATGGAAACAGTCACCATCGGAATGCATATGCGTCTGGTAATCTGCTGCATATTGCGCCATGCCGCTGTCAAAGAGTTCACACTTCAAACACGCCATCCTTCCCGCTCGAATGCAATTTCTTCCCATTACGAGAAGTGACCGAATTCGACTGTTATGCTTTGTGCAATTCACTGTATCGGTTGTGGTATTGGTTTCCTCCCGACCACCATGTGGCGCTACTGTCGTGTCGAATCGAAGTCGTTCACCGGGTTGGTTTCACTGATCTCTTGAAATATTATTTATAGAGATCAGCGGTCAGTATATGCAAGTTCCACAATATGGAAATACCCCATCCAGTAACGTTAATATTAAGCACATGTAGCAGTGTTCGCTGCCATATATTTTAATAAACACAACGTTTGAATTTCTTCAACTTTAAAGCTATATTGATTATCGACTTGATATATGGTTACATGATTTTATTACGTAGAGTTACCCAGCGTTGCCCGGGAAAAAATCAGTGATATGTCTTTCTTAGTTAAAGCCGCGTCTATGGATAACTACAAACCTACTATAATGGAACTAGCGTGCGCGTGATATGCTACTTCTAGACGCTTTCGACCCAAACTATCATCTACGACCCTTTTTACATTCCCCGTGGGTTATGGCCCCCATCGGCACAACTACTTGGGGTGGTATGTGGAATAACCAGCGGTTGCATAATCTGGTCCCCGAATTCTCAGGATATAAGAGTGGTGCCACATGGTGGACTGGGTGCCAATCTACCGGCTGCAGTGCGTAAGGAAGGATTTTGAACATTCAGCCTCGTTAACATTTCGCATTTTATCCACAGCACCTCTTTGGGGGTACAGACAAACTGTAAAACTGTAAAAAGTATTGAAATGTGTTGCATACATTCATCGACAGATTTGTAGGCGTCGTTATTACGTTTACGACTGCAAACAATTCCAGCGTTGCAACTTCAGCTACATCCTAAGCTAAATAGCTCAACTAATCGTTGAAGCCGAAGCGGCGAGCCAATCATCGCCAAGTTTTCAATAGCCACCACCTGTGCAGATAATGGGACTTAATGGGAGAATGGCTCGCAACCAGGGGGCATAGTTGTGTTCCTTCAACAGCACACAACACTGCAATTACAGAAATAAAGCACTACACAATAGTGCGATATCCTGGATAAAACCATCCTCAATCAACACAGCTGCTCAACTGGTTTAATTCGAATTTCACAGTTTCCACGGATTGTAGTCGTTTTGTGCTATTTTTCGTCACGTAACATTGTTTTCAAAGTCAAATCAAGTAGGGAACAATTGGCAGTGAGTTAATTACCAGGACCAGTTACAGGTCGGTTCGTTTGTAACATGTGTTAACTGGTTAAAACTGGACAGTCATTCTCTAAATATGCTATTAACTTGGCGGAAACGCGATTTCTATGCAGCGCTACGGCTCAGTGACAGTGCACAGCCATGGCAATTACACTGGCATGTTCTCCGTCGGGCGATATCAATAATAATCTCCACCAAGCTTAGTCAGTATATTGTGGAGACATATTTAAACTAGTCTAATACGACCATGTTAATCCGCGTTAAGGCTAGGACCCACCAAATACATCGACGGCGGGATTTGTTGCACCTACACGCCATAAAAAATGTCTTTCCTCAGGCTACATTTAACTCAATTGATTGCCGCTAGGTGGCATTACTATATGTTACCCAGAGCTAATTCAGTGGATTCCCATACTTATTTAATCTTCCAGGGACAAGTCATTACCCACGCGTGCGTGCGTGCGTGTGTGCGTGCGTACGTGTGTGTGAGTGTTCACATGCACGCTGCACGTTGCAATCAAGCATCCATATACGCACGTACGCACGTACGCACGTACACACGCATGCATGTATGTATGTATGTATGCAAGTTCACTGTAGGCCTATTTACATACTTAGCCAGCGCGATAAAAACACTTCTAGTAACCGAGAACACGAATATCATGTGTCCTAGCAACTACTGTCTACAATTTATTACCTGTACGTTTATGCTGTTAATGTACAAACTCATAATCACACCTAAGCAAGTATAAATGCACGCAAGCACCATAAATAAACACATTAGCATTTCCTTAAATTAACATACACAAACCGTCTTAAAGACCACTTACTGACAATGGAACTCGCTCGAGTACATGCCAACTGCACTACAAACTTAAATAACAGAACTTTAATGCACTTAGAAAATTTGGCTTTTCGACGTATCGATGGTCGGACCATACTGAGTTAAGCTGGTGTGACGTCATATCAACGTTTCCATTACCGTACATAGTATGTCTGCCGTGCCTGCGATGCTAATCAGTTAATGACTAGAGCAGTACAGTAATTACCTTGCGCGTGCACTTATTTCACGACCCTCTAGAGCCATTGTGTTTTCGAATGCTTCGTTGCTTAACGACAAAACGTGTTCTTTGGTGTGTAATGATTGCATACATTGTACGAGTGTTCACCAGACGGGTTTGTGTTCCTCTGTCTGGCTCATGGTTCTCGGTGTCTCCCGGCCTTTCTCCGTCTCTTCCAGTCTGCACACATTTATTGACTCTACTCCGATAAGAATAAAAAGGTGACAAAGATATGAGTATAAGCCACAGCAGCACATATAATTACATTATTGAACACAACACAATTACGTTCTGTTTGTGTCAACTATTTATTGCATAAGGATAAGGTAGGTTTTCGCAGACGATAGTTCTAGGGTGTCCCAGTACGAATGCCAGCGCCACTGTCTGATCTTTGGGACTTGTCTGGTGCACACGCATCAGTGTCTTTGATGTCGTCCCGTCCCGGACGGCGGTCAACCCCAGGTAGGTCTTTCGTAAATATAGATTTAACAAGATTTAGCAAGATGATGAAAGTTCGGCTGTTGGCTTGTTGCGGGGCTGGATCTGACGACGCGAGGATGGCTGCACTCCGACAGGCTGCAACGGTGGGCTGCGACAATGGCGAGTCTAAGATCTCGCAAAGAGGAACCCGGGGGGGGGGGGGGAGGGCTAGGCACCCACGCTACCATGTAGCGGCGCAATGGAAAAATATCGAGAAAAAAAACGAGGTCATGGCCCAATGCCCCCCATGCCCCCCCCCTCCAATACGCGTCTGGGTTGTTACAATCGCGAGAAGATCTAACAAGATTGCCATCCACAGCAACAAAAACCCACTAGGGAAGTGGGCAATGAAATAATTTTGCAAGTCAATAGTCCAATAACGTTTCATCTACGCGTAGCCTGCCCTTATCAGATATATCAGTTTAATGTTTCACATCATTGTCGTTGTCGTAACAAATGTTGATTACTGCCCTCTGGTTCTACTGTCTTCTTTAATTTTAATGAAAATAATTCGCTCAATATTTTCATAACCAGTCAATATTTAAAAACAACATATATTTGTTCTTTTCATAGTCTCCTGAGCTCTAGTGTTGTCCAACTACAGTATATTAGGCTGCTTTCATAGCTAAGATGGCTCTGTGTGGCCAGTATGAATCGATGATTACCTCTCGGCAGGACAATGTGGGTCAGTCATCGCCAACATTGCGTTACGTTACTCCTTGTTGGGTACAACATCACAGCGATGTCACAGTGCATTGATGTTGGTGGGCTCGTAATTATAAGAGCTAACACAGAATGTATCTTCAAAGATGATGTATTCGAATATATCCAGCATATTTGCAAGATATATTCGAATACATCATCATATAAAATAATATATCAAAATATATTAACATATATTTAAAATGAAATGAGTCTGATGTACGGAGGGAAGACAACGACAACGACACAGTGTTGTGGAACTTCTCTGATAAATCCCTGCTTCTGTTTCACCCAGCCCCATCCACCGCAGGAGGTGCAACCACTGATGCAGTTATACACGACATGAACCATTCGGGGCAGATAGTCAGTCGCTCTCACACACTCCTCTTCGTGCTCAATCTCCTTCAGTCAGCACGATCTTGGGAGAGTAAAATAAGACAGTTCCAGGTCTTCAACACCAGCTTCATTTCTTCTTGCACTGTTCTTCTTCAGGTGCCCAATGGCCTCTCCTCCTCCTCTTTTTCTTTTCACACGAGGCCAATGGTCTTGGCCAATCAATCTCTACCTTCTTTGTGTCACCTCATCGACGATGACGTCGGTGCTTTCGGAACACCGTTGTTGGTCACTCGCTGTGCCGAACGTATTCGGATAATTCGTCTGATGCACCGTCCTCCTGAATGGTCATTGGAAAATTTAAACAAGAATGAAGCTAGACCATAGTTCCACCATTAGCTTCCGGTTCACGGGTGAACGTGATTTTATCTAATGGGAAATGCACTCAAGTGGCCATGTTGCTGGGTTTGACACACGCTGTATTACTGGGGCAGATTTGTAAACGCATTGTTGTTTTGATGGTAGCTATCCCGAAACAGGGACAGTTGCATTAATTGTTAGTAGAATGCATTAGTGTTGACGCCAAGAACGTCCATGACAGGATAACAATATTAGTAAGATATTAACAATGCATGTCATCGAATGTTATTGTAACTTTGTCAAATCTCCCCCACTTACAAACCAAACAACTGAACAGTCATACTATATAACCTTTACGAACACCCATGTTCTCTCTCACACTCTCAATAGTAAAATATTATATGCGATATTTAAAGGTTTTCTCCAATGCTACGTACAATGTGGATAACTATGGTATTCTTCTGCATTACCTTCACACTGGGCATACTAAAATGTGGATTGCCTATTAGAACAAATGGGTAGGCATATTTTTATACCACGGTGCGAAATTGGCAGAAACGTCCAACATGTTCGTTGCACAAAGTTGGACCAAATTCAACTTGTCCGCAGATTAGGTGATTGATCGTAAGTGGTGAGGTGGTCAACGTGTTCACGCACACGCTCACACGCACGCACGCACGCACGCACGCACGCACGCACGCAAGCACAAACGCACACAAATAAATTGTGGGCGGTACTAAAGCGTTGGCGTGCATCGTGCTCTTTATTGTCTGGAAACACTCTTCCTCTTATACATTTCGTAATCGCGCTTCAGTAGACAGGAAGACTAGCAGAGCCATGTACAGTGACTAATGGGTACGAAATATTAATTAGTTAATGCCAGTTTTAATGTGTCCGCATTATAAGTGTCTTCAAAATAAAACTTGTCCGGCGTTATTTTTGGTTATCTCGGACTATTGGACAAACATTAATTTTGAAACATTTCAGCATCTCGTAACAGAAACATTCGATGCTATGGGTTCTTTCTAGCATACTAGGCGTCAACGAGTCAAGCTTTAACTACAATGAAAATTCAATGTGTGTTGTTTCGTCTCAACTAGCAACACAATGTCTTCGCGTGCACTATTATAATGCATCGATTCATTCTGATACATATTCATATCCGAAGTCTAACCTATACTTTAATATTCACTGATTGCTTGCACGATAACCCGTTGGTGATTATAGACCGTGAGCGAAAAGATTTGAACATCGATCACTTTACCAGCTAAAAAATAAGAGTGTCGGATGTTGTTGACAAACAAAATATTTAAGATTTGCGAGTTTGGTATTCGACGTCACGTAAGTCGATCGTTGCCCATATATATTATCAACCTTTACAGGGAGCCAGAACACCGTACAATAACGCGGTGACTGCCGAGTTCAAATCCCTCGGTGGATTCAGTCGAATCTGCGTTGCACTGCTGACCAACGATTCGCCCGACACATTTAGCCCACGGATGACGCTCAGCAGTTTATGACCTCTGGTAGATCACGCCGTTCATTGCGAACACATAATCACAGCGCACAACACGATACTCAAATAATCCTCCAGAAAGGATTTCTTGATCGGTTTACGTCCGACAACGACGTCATTGTGTGTATGCGACTATGCACACAATATTTGCTGACGAGTAAATCTGCGCTAGACAATATGTGGTGCACCCACAACATTGTCCAGAAGAAAGAACTTCTTGATCGGTTTACGCCTGACTACGACGTCATTGTGTATATGCACAGTGGCAAGGCGTACATACCAGTGCGTGATCCCACGACTAGGACGCAACAAAGCACACCGTCACAAGTCATGAAATGTAATTATTGATCAACAACGCAAGCGTTGCACAGTAGCTACATGGTAGATACACGCAGCTAGCTGTGGACAATAACTGGCAAAGGACGCAAGTCGCTTATTTAATTTTGTTAAGGTTCACACACAGAGGCATTGAAAGAAAATGTTGAACATAAAGCGAAAATGTTGAACTCAAAGCTAAAATGTTGAACACAAAGCTAAAATGTTGAACACAAAGCTAAAATGTTGAACAAAAAGCTAAACTGTTGAACACAAAGCTAAAATGTAAAATGCCACATAACACCGGAAGAAGAATAAACCAACACAACAACTAAATGACAACACAAGGGGGAGAACGCGAGGCAGACAGAATACATGATGGGGCGACGATATTACCAACTAGCCAGGGGCCCTTTGGACAAGGGGAGCCAAAGGACCACATCCTGCAGTGGATGGACAAGACCTAGATGAAACAGGTTCAATCAAACTCAGATATTCAAAACTTACTTCCATAGCATAATACAAACGTTTCTTGGACACCCAAATTAATTTTCACGCTAACGTGATTTTTCCATCATACATTACTATATTCATTCAGGGCATTTCGGCGTACAACACAATGTAGCCTATTATGTTCTCCCAGGCCATAATCATTCCCCGTCCCGCATTTACTGTCTAATGCTCTTTGTGCAGCTCACACAATTTGCATGGATTATTGGGTTGTCGCGCCAATTTTGCTATTGTTAGTGGCCATTTTTGTTTTGTCCACCCGAAAAAATTCACTTGAAATTGCCCCGGAGCGTGGTGTCTAGGCAAACAACGCAGTTTGCTGTGATAAATTGAATTGCTGACATTTGAAATGTGCATATTTTATATATTTCTATTCTAAACGTGTGCTTCAGAAAAAGTATTCAACATGGAGAAACAGCCTTGCGCTAAGCATATATATTTCTGATAGTGTAGCTACAACGAAGGCCGCAACACGAAACTCTTTAATTACCACTCCCTGTTGCCACCAGGCGCCCACCACAACTGTGCGCAAAATGTCCCCCCACAAACATTCGAGCACCGTGCGTGAACATTATGCATAGTCACGGACTCTGTGGGGAAACACTAAATTCTGTGCGCGTCAGTTTGGTGGGCGGAACCCGGCTTAACGAATCACGGAGAAACCGTCGGCTGTACGACGAATGTAACAGAGAGCTGCCGGCGACGAGCAAGACCGTTCAACTCCTTTAGCTGCCGGACCTCAGGTCGACGACCTTTGACATCAGTCTTTCGTTCGAGACCCAGAAACAGTTGTTGTGTGAAGATTCCTCGATGCACGACTTGCATGTACGGCTTGGCTAGGCTATGGAACTTGTGCACGGCTTGACTAAGGCTGTGACATGTCTTCAAGGATTGGCTATATATTGTGACACTTCTACCTGGCCTGTCTAGACCGTGACACTTTTCAACAAGAATATGACATTTATACAAGGAATGGTATAACACTTCCATGATTTTTGGCTGGGATGTTACATATTCACAAACTTGGTTCGGCTTCAACATAACTTGGCCAGACTGTGACACTTAATAAAACATTAGTTAGATTATTCTGCTGGATTGCCCAGGTTTTTCACACCCACGACTCTATCATGGCAGCCAAGGATAGTCACGACGTCCGCCTAGCGCGCATCGTCAACTCGCCACCCAGTGAACCCATGGCACGTCAATGTATATCCTTCAGTACGACATCAGATGGTGACAGCAACAGCGTCAAGCTTCCGAGATATTTGAACACGCTGCAGACGGCTGGAGAGGATCGGGAAGATGGAAGCGGGCCTGACATTAGTGACAATTGGATGTTACAGGACTCCCTTGAGAAGAGTCGTAAACAGTTCGAGAGCATGAAAGTGAAGCTCGTCATTCGACTACCAGGTAGGAGTTGGTCGCTAGGGGGCGTGTTGAGTGAGCTGGTGATGACGATGATAATGATGATGATGATAATAATAACAACTATAACAATAATAATAACAGCCACAACAGTAGCAGAAACAGCATAAAAACAACAACAACAACGATACTAATAATAATAATCAAGAGTAAGTTTGTGGCAGCAGTTAACGCATCACCCGTATGGGTTTGTGTAGATGGAGAACATTGCCTCTGTGAGTCCAGGGTTTTTCCCATTTCCCTATGTGGGATCTCTTTTACTTCCCTGGCACAAACACCAGATGGAGGAACCTACGGCTTTTTAGTGTCTCTTATGAAAGACACAGGCAAGGTGGAAAGAACGAAATTGTAAAAATTTCGTAAAGGCAGCAGATGGACTTTAACGCTGGTCATTTCGATTGACAGTCCGACACTTTGACCTTGCACCACACGTGATTTCTGTATCGATCAAACCTTAGTTAATTTTCATATATATAAAAAATATATATATATATATATATATATATATATATATATATATATATATATATATATATATATATATATATATATATATATATATATATATATATATATATATATATATATATATATATATATATATATATATATATATACTACTGGTCGCGACCTTCCGCAGGCGCTGCAACTAAACCAACTACATCAGCTGCCAACCGCCACAGCTTCCGCAGCCAACAGCACCCACTTCATCCACAGCAGCTGCAGCAACAACACCAGTCACACCAGCTGCCTCCAACACCACAGCCACAGAAGCTGTCTCGGTATCTACTAGGAATTGCAGAAGAACAAAGTGGGTGCAGCTAAGATGTATGGAATATCCTGCCTCTTCCTAATGAGCAGCAACCTGTCAGCAAGAGGAGCAACCTGTCAGCAAGAGGAGCAACCTGTCAGCAAGAGGAGCAAAGGCAAGAAGTCGTCATCCATTATTACCAGTTCGCCGGTGAATTCTAGAGGTGAAAAGAAGGAAGAAAGAAAGAAACAGAAGCTTCAAGAGAGACAAAAAATATCAAAAGGCAACAAAGGACAAACGCCAACAGCCACATTCATCCAACCACGAAAGGGTGATGTGCCCAACATGTGAAACTGAATATGACGATCCGCCAACTGAGGACTGGATAGCGTGTAGGGACTGTGGAAAATGGTGGCACGAAGACTGTTCAAATTATGAGGGTGTCAGTCGTTTTGGTTGTGATTATTGTTAAACTGCAGTAGGCCTACCATGGGACTTGTCCCGTTTATAGCGCCACGTAAGGTTCGATCGCTTTCATTTTTAATTTTACAATTCAGTAATGTTATGCAAACATTAATAGTTATTACATTGATAGGCACTGCTCCATAAGCTGTCTACCGGGTTAACTTGCCCCAATTTGGTCGTCATCTTACCCAAGGGAACGGCCACGTTGATTATTGGGATAACCTTTTTATTTTATTGAATTAGAATAAAAAGCTACTTAAACTCTGCAAAAAGGCTTAGCATCGTCAACTTACCCCGCCTTCCCCTAACTAGCTGATTTGTCCAGCATTTCATGGGAAAAAGGCAGCCTCTGCAAAACCTATTTGACTCCCAGTCAACTTTTGGTAGGGCTAAGCCAAAGGCAATGACAACCTCGTGCCCCCAAAATCATGTACAACTGCCGATTTCACGAAGCGGTCGTACCGCACGAAGATTTCTAACAAGATTTTAACAAGATTTGCCACCAAAACCAAAAGGTCCAGATGGCAAGTGAACAACGAAGCCATTGGCAATGTTCATCTACGTGTAACCCGCCGTCTGATATATGTGTCAACCTTGTTTTTAAACATATTAACGCTGCTAGCAGTTACACAGTCCGTAGACAATTTGTTCCATTCATTTATTGTCTCCTCTGTGAGAACGAGTACTTCCTGATATCCAATCTACACTGATCATTTACTAATTTTAACATCATGTCTTCTAGTTCTACTATCTTTCTTAAGTGAGAAAAACGTATTCAATATCTTGAAAACTTACATCTGATCTCCTCTTAACCTCCTTGTCTCTAGAATTGTTAAACCACATTCTTTCAGGCGTTCTTCAAAACTAAGGTCTCTCAGTTCTGGAATAATTTTAGTTGCTCTCCTCTGTATGCGTTCAAGCGTATTTATATCCTATCCAAGGAACTTGTGTGTACGTTTAGCGTAGATCACGTAACTCGGAACAATCGTGTTCGTGTTCCTTCGTAAGATCCCCACCCCAAAGGTGATTTCAAAATATGTTTTAATGTACGAGCCACCCCCGTGGGCCCCCAGGCACGCCAACACAATTTCAGCCCCATACATGAGAAACTGACGGAGATATGTGACGTGTAACAGTGGCTTAGCGCCTGTGGTGTATTGCTAATAGTTCAGCAACGCATCACTGGTGTTTCGTGAACACACCATTGACTGACCAGGAATATTTTTGTTTTTATTTATTTTTGTATGTTCTAGATGAGGATCCCATGGTTCATATCGAGCGCCGCCTGGCGGAGATCCGAGAAATGGCGAGATCACGACGCGTTGCACATAACGCTCTGGAAGACTTCAGCAAAGAAATGCAGCAGAGAATACAGGTGAGATGTTATACAGAGACTGTAGACTGCGACAGAGGCGTAGTTCTCCATTAAAGCTGAATTCTGATAATAACCATGAAATCATGCTGATGATTTTAATCATGTCTTCTTATTAATAAAAACGGTATTAACATGTAGGGGAGACCGGGGCTAATTGTAACACACATACCACAGACAAAACTATTAATGCAAATTATTTCGCAAGGTATCAGTAGTAGTCAGAGGCATGTCACATGTGATATCACGTGGATCCGTTGAAAAGGTGAAAAACGGCGTTATTTTATTGGAAAGAAAAACGGTAATTTGCTCAACTTTAGCTTTCCTACATGTTAAGTGTTTGATCGCACAAAACTTATCATACGATGTTCTTCCCTGGGTAGATCTAGTCGTTAAACAGTGTTTAAGTGTGTTTTAATGTAATCATCGGTGTTGTAAATGAGATAGTCATGTGGCTAGTTGTAACATTTACTCGGACAAATGGTAACATTGCGATGTCAAGCGAAAAATGTCTCTCCAAGGAGGCGACGTGTTGGGAAAGTGCCATCCACTGTGACTCGAACAACGATTAATAAACGTTTTGTAATGAACATGATGCTGTTCATTGCCGTGCTTGCATGGTGTTCCAACAGGGGGTCCATTACTTGTTATATAAGCATTTTATGTAGGACCAGTTAAGCCAGTGACATATCCTAGATAGATGCTGTTTTTGCTATAAATAGCCCCGGTCTCCCCTATACAATCCGATGTGTACGAATTCCGCGAAACTCATTTTCTACATATTTTGCAACTTTGATTTGAACATGAAAACCGGTTGTAATTACAATGTCGATCGTCTTAACTGAAGGATGACCTTTAGCCCATCGGAACCTGTCACACAACCCATCGTAACCTACCATACGGCCCATCATAGCCCATCACGCAACCCATGGTAACACTCAACAAACCCATCATTATCTACCACAAAACCCACCATAGCCCACCACACCGCCTATTGTGACCTACAACACTGCATCGTAACCCACCATAGCCCACCACAAAACCCTTCATAATCCACCATATAACCCATCACAGCCCACCGCACATCGTGATCCACCAAAAAACCCAACATAAACCACCACAAAGCCCATCGGAACCAGCCACTCAACCCATCGTCCTGTAATAAATCGGTGAGACCGACCGCGGCAAACAGTAGAGTATCATCGTAACAACCGTGTGTTTACGAGAAAAAATCCAACGCCATTAATAAAATTTCCTCAAAGTACATATCAAACGAAAACACCCATAAGAGAGTGTGATATCTGTGCTATCAGTGGCATCCCATGAGGATATATTGATTAACTGGCGAACCAATTACCGAATTTAATTAACAGTTCACGGTGCAGCGATGTAGCGTACAGGTGTCAACGTGACCTAGAGGCCGACTCTACAGTAGTAACAACGGTATATACAGCTGAGCGTATTTGTGATCAGAAACAACATCTAAATAATTGATATATAAATTACCAATTATTAAAATAGCAGAGGTGAACTGGTATTAATAGATTCACGAATTGTATTGAAGACGTCAATACGTATTTGACCAATTACGAGCGTGTCCCAGCGAATCGCCTGCTCCAGAAATAGTTGTCCGTGCTAGCGGACCTTATTGTTGTCCCGATTGAGACAAGCATCAATGCTATTGATAGAGGATTACTTAGGATTCGATGGTGTTGTCTGTCAGCTATATGACTCGATGAGGCTATGTTGTCCAGGTTGGAAAAAAACATGAATGCTATTAGTAGATGATTACTTAGGATTCGATGGTGTTGTCTGTCAGCTATGTGACTCGATGAGGCTATGTTGTCCAGGTTGGAAAAAAAACATTAATGCTATTAGTAGATGATTACTTAGGATTCGATGGTGTTGTCTGTCAGCATCGTGACTCGATGAGGCTAGAGATGTATGTTCAGTACTACGTGATTTGATTTGAGTTCGTGTCCCGTTTACAATTCAACGCTATGGAGAGCTGATAAACATATCACGCAATGTAATTGACTACGCGGATCCCCGCAAAGCCATTCAGAACGTCACCTTTTCAGAACATAAATTATTCTTTTCATTTCTTTGTACAGTGTGGTCGGCCGAGAAACGGTTGATTGGCGCGGGGGATTCAATTGTATCAAAAATACAAAGCCCTGGCACCTCTCAATCAAGGCCGAAGTGTGTAGGCTTGATTCTAATCGTTACGGCGACGTTACGTTCGGTGCATAATACTGTACTACATTGGAATATATTTCACGGGATTTAGATTTGTTGTCAATGCCTGACCTACAAAGTCGTCACAGTTCCTCATAATTGATACCTACAAGTCAAACACGTTGTAATGTCCGATGGACAGAACAGTGACCTTAATGAGTGTATGCGGTGAAAAGTATATACATAGTGACACCTATGTATGTCAAAGGAAAGACTTGTGTAATTCATCTGTGTTACGACATCCTCTGGAAACGTTTGTCACCAGTTATTCTTCTTCTGTCGTCTTCTTCTACCTCATCTTCCTCTCTTGTTCTTGTTTCCCGGGCGCCGTGTTTTGCAACGTTGGTTGTCACGATCTTCCATGCAATGAATTCTTTACTTGGCACCAACAGTTGACAACCAATCGCTGGTCTGTCAAACCATTGATGCATTTTAGTCTAGGTCTGGAATGTACAGAACCTAAACTATGCAGTTGTAATGGCTGCGGTTAATATTTTACCTGGGGCCTCCACGCTGTTCGTTCGTTCGATACCTAATAGTTTTTACTCAGAATGTATGAGTCGTTTCAAACGCATAATTCTTATTCCGACGTGTGCATTAATTTCGAAAAAAGTGACATGAAAGATGACGCATTAATGAGAGTTATGCTGGTTATTTTTTTCAGCTTGACGAGTTGCCTTCAAATATGCCACGCACACGAATGCTTTCAAACTGACACGACAATGAATCGTGGCTGAAATCACAGTTGTGTTACCAGTAATCATGCACTGCTTTTTTACCGAACTATACGCGACTGTATTCGTCGTTCAGGAGTCTAACAAAGGTATATGTGCCACAGGAATGGTGATACATACGCCATGCTGTAATTAATCTGGCCAGTATTGCAACGGTAATGACGACTTTGTTAAGGTTTTCAGTCGATAAGAAAATACGAAGTAATTAAGGCGACGATGTCATGAGACAAATAGTTGATTAGACGTTTCGTAGTTTGTATGTCGTCATTTGCTCATGAGTAGAACAGCACGCACGCACGTACACGCACGCACGCACGCACGCACGCACAATACATTATGAAAGGCATGTCTGGGTAGATATTGATACTTGAGTAACCACGGACGGGAAACACTTCAGTGAACCAGTAACGCGGACCATAATATAATACACAGCTGATTGATTAATGAACCAGATTTCGTCACACGTGGCCAACCACCGACCAATTTCACGCTTCACTGAACATGCCCATTGTTTTCCTCCCCACCTTACTTCGCGCCGTGTATGTATTACGTGATCAACATTTTATTTGAAATTCTACTTGTGAACGTGGCCCGTGTACACTTAGTAACTCGAATTTCATTTATTATGGTGTTGTTTCAGTGCGATCGTATTCCTTGTTGATACGATGCTACTGCTAAGGACAAGTTGATTTTCTATTTGTACCGATTGACGTTATTGTTCACGCGTACGCACGCACGCACGCACGCACGCACAAACGCACGCACGCACACACACACACACACACACACACACACACACAAATACGCAAACACAAAACAAACGCAAACGCAAACGCACACGCACACGCACACGCACACGCACACGCACACGCACACACACACACACACACACACACACACTCACGCACACACATACACACATACTCACAATGATGTTTTTTGCAATATGTATAGAACCTGTTGAACTTTACCTTAGGGCGACACACTTTGGGCGACACTTATGCTTTATAAGTAAAATTAGAAAACGATCCCTAATGTATTATTTTGAAGAAACATATACCATATAGTAGAAACACTATTTTGTTTAAATAATTGTTTTTTTTTATTTTTAAAGTGTCGCCCAAAGGTGGCAATTTATTTGGTGTCGTTCTACCCTGGGATTTGTACATATGATGTTGCTAGCCTATGTATCTGGACGTTAAAATCCCAAAATAGCCTATTATGGATATTCGTCAAAACACGTTGTTGTTCTTCCAGAGAAAATCTCAAACGAGACACGAGACTGTCACTACTGTCACAGGCCTCTAAATGTGAATTACACCCGAACCTGGAACAGAAGAGAAGTTGTCATATGATTTGTGTTGTGGTTTCAGAAGGTCGACGCCATGTCGATGTCGGAGATCCGCGTCCTCACGCGACACTCCAGCACCAACGTGAGTTCAGTGGGCGGCTTCCGGTCTTGGCGATATATATATATATATATATATATATATATATATATATATATATATATATAAACCAGGGGCTTATTTGTTGTGAGTATTCGTTGGAATATAATATATATATATATATATATATATATATATATATATATATATATATATATATATATATATATATATATATATATATATATATATATATATATATATATATATATATATATATATATATATATATATATATCGCACCCTACCTACACATTTTAAAAGATTAGTTTCGTCCTTGGGTTTTGGCCTTTATTGTAATTCGAGTTATACAATGTCCTAGAGATTAACTGTTTGATTCAAGGGGAGTAGTCATGTTCTTGTTAATCGTAATCTATGATTTAAAAATACGAATAACGACAATTTGTGTTGATTGTCTGGTAACATCGTCCCACAGAGAGCGCCAGTGCAAGATTCTTGCGACACCTAGTGGGAAACTCCGCCAACGCAGGGCCCCTATCGACACGTGTTGGAAATGCTACAATAACTTTCCGAAGCGATATAAATAAAACTAAATTAAACATACCATACTTTGTACTATTTTTTTGCGTTAGACGTAATCACGTCCCCATTGCTAATGTCCAACTGAGTACAATTGTATGTGAAATCTTCTACGACAGGACATCATTTCGTAACGTTATTTCTTCGGGGGAAGTTACTACACCAGACGTGACTCTACCATTTCAACATTGGTATATGACAATAGTATTGTGCCATTTCTGAGGTGCATGATTGGAGCGTAACGGAATTTTAAAAAAATGATGCCTATGAATTCAATGTTGTGTGACACTAGTTAGACTACAAACGACCGGACATCATATTCGTAATTTTTTTCCAAAACAGTTTCTAAGATCAAATGACGCATCCTTTACGTGTCCGCCTACAGTCCCGTCTGCAATCAAGCGACGAAATAGCATTCTATCCATTCCTCGCTTCTTAATAGTATATTCATATTAAGTGTATTGCATGGCTGTATGTGTTCTCGCCACATCGCTGGTTCTTCCTCCAGGTACGCGACTTGATCCGTTGGGCCGGACGGATGACGATACTTCTTAACAGAGGAACCCGCGACACGGAAAGGCAAGTTTGTTCTCCACGAAGCCCCTGAATGTCTTCATTTAATATAAACCGCTACACGTCGGTTGGAGGTACGGAACCACGCGGGCTGGTGGACTACCGCACTACAGCAAGGGTGGACCGCCGCTTGGGGGGCTACCGCATGGGTGGACCGCCGCTTGGGTAAGCTACAGCAAAGGTGGACCGCCACGTGGGTAAGCTACAGCAAGGGTGGACCGCCACGTGGGTAAGCTACAGCAAGGGTGGACCGCCGCTTGGGTAAGCTACAGCAAGGGTGGACTGCCACGTGGGTAAGCTACAGCAAAGGTGGACCGCCACGTGGGTAAGCTACAGCAAGGGTGGACCGCCACGTGGGTAAGCTACAGCAAGGGTGGACTGCCACGTGGGTAAGCTACAGCAAGGGTGGACCGCCGCTTGGGTAAGCTACAGCAAGGGTGGACTGCCACGTGGGTAAGCTACAGCAAAGGTGGACCGCCACGTGGGTAAGCTACAGCAAGGGTGGACCGCCACGTGGGTAAGCTACAGCAAGGGTGGACCGCCGCTTGGGTAAGCTACAGCAAGGGTGGACTGCCACGTGGGTAAGCTACAGCAAAGGTGGACCGCCACGTGGGTAAGCTACAGCAAGGGTGGACCGCCACGTGGGTAAGCTACAGCAAGGGTGGACTGCCACGTGGGTAAGCTACATCAAGGGTGGACCGCCACGTGGGTAAGCTACAGCAAGGGTGGACTGCCACGTGGGTAAGCTACAGCAAGGGTGGACTGCCACGTGGGTAAGCTACAGCAAGGGTGGACTGCCACGTGGGTAAGCTACAGCAAGGGTGGACCGCCACGTGGGTAAGCTACAGCAAGGGTGGACTGCCACGTGGGTAAGCTACAGCAAGGGTGGACTGCCACGTTGGTAAGCTACAGCAAGGGTGGACTGCCACGTGGGTAAGCTACAGCAAGGGTGGACCGCCACGTGGGTAAGCTACAGCAAGGGTGGACCGCCACGTGGGTAAGCTACAGCAAGGGTGGACTGCCACGTGGGTAAGCTACAGCAAGGGTGGACCGCCACGTGGGTAAGCTACAGCAAGGGTGGACTGCCACGTGGGTAAGCTACAGCAAGGGTGGACTGCCACGTTGGTAAGCTACAGCAAGGGTGGACCGCCACGTGGGTAAGCTACAGCAAGGGTGGTCCACCACGTTGGTAAGCTACAGCAAGGGTGGACTGCCACGTGGGTAAGCTACAGCAAGGGTGGACCGCCACGTGGGTAAGCTACAGCAAGGGTGGACTGCCACGTGGGTAAGCTACAGCAAGGGTGGACTGCCACGTTGGTAAGCTACAGCAAAGGTGGACCGCCACGTGGGTAAGCTACAGCAAGGGTGGTCCACCACGTTGGTAAGCTACAGCAAGGGTGGACTGCCACGTGGGTAAGCTACAGCAAGGGTGGACTGCCACGTGGGTAAGCTACAGCAAGGGTGGACTGCCACGTGGGTAAGCTACAGCAAGGGTGGACTGCCACGTGGGTAAGCTACAGCAAGGGTGGACTGCCACGTGGGTAAGCTACAGCAAGGGTGGACTGCCACGTGGGTAAGCTACAGCAAGGGTGGACTGCCACGTGGGTAAGCTACAGCAAGGGTGGACTGCCACGTTGGTAAGCTACAGCAAAGGTGGACCGCCACGTGGGTAAGCTACAGCAAGGGTGGTCCACCACGTTGGTAAGCTACAGCAAGGGTGGACTGCCACGTGGGTAAGCTACAGCAAGGGTGGACCGCCACGTGGGTAAGCTACAGCAAGGGTGGACTGCCACGTGGGTAAGCTACAGCAAGGGTGGACTGCCACGTGGGTAAGCTACAGCAAGGGTGGACCGCCACGTGGGTAAGCTACAGCAAGGGTGGTCCACCACGTTGGTAAGCTACAGCAAGGGTGGACTGCCACGTGGGTAAGCTACAGCAAGGGTGGACTGCCACGTGGGTAAGCTACAGCAAGGGTGGACTGCCACGTGGGTAAGCTACAGCAAGGGTGGACTGCCACGTGGGTAAGCTACAGCAAGGGTGGACTGCCACGTGGGTAAGCTACAGCAAGGGTGGACTGCCACGTGGGTAAGCTACAGCAAGGGTGGACCGCCACGTGGGTAAGCTACAGCAAGGGTGGACCGCCACGTGGGTAAGCTACAGCAAGGGTGGACTGCCACGTGGGTAAGCTACAGCAAGGGTGGACTGCCACGTGGGTAAGCTACAGCAAGGGTGGACTGCCACGTGGGTAAGCTACAGCAAGGGTGGACTGCCACGTGGGTAAGCTACAGCAAGGGTGGACTGCCACGTGGGTAAGCTACAGCAAGGGTGGACCGCCGCTTGGGTAAGCTACAGCAAGGGTGGACTGCCACGTGGGTAAGCTACAGCAAGGGTGGACTGCCACGTTGGTAAGCTACAGCAAAGGTGGACCGCCACGTGGGTAAGCTACAGCAAGGGTGGTCCACCACGTTGGTAAGCTACAGCAAGGGTGGACTGCCACGTGGGTAAGCTACAGCAAGGGTGGACCGCCACGTGGGTAAGCTACAGCAAGGGTGGACTGCCACGTGGGTAAGCTACAGCAAGGGTGGACTGCCACGTTGGTAAGCTACAGCAAAGGTGGACCGCCACGTGGGTAAGCTACAGCAAGGGTGGTCCACCACGTTGGTAAGCTACAGCAAGGGTGGACTGCCACGTGGGTAAGCTACAGCAAGGGTGGACCGCCACGTGGGTAAGCTACAGCAAGGGTGGACTGCCACGTGGGTAAGCTACAGCAAGGGTGGACTGCCACGTGGGTAAGCTACAGCAAGGGTGGACTGCCACGTGGGTAAGCTACAGCAAGGGTGGACTGCCACGTGGGTAAGCTACAGCAAGGGTGGACTGCCACGTGGGTAAGCTACAGCAAGGGTGGACCGCCACGTGGGTAAGCTACAGCAAGGGTGGACTGCCACGTGGGTAAGCTACAGCAAGGGTGGACTGCCACGTGGGTAAGCTACAGCAAGGGTGGACTGCCACGTGGGTAAGCTACAGCAAGGGTGGACTGCCACGTGGGTAAGCTACAGCAAGGGTGGACTGCCACGTGGGTAAGCTACAGCAAGGGTGGACCGCCACGTGGGTAAGCTACAGCAAGGGTGGACTGCCACGTGGGTAAGCTACAGCAAGGGTGGACTGCCACGTGGGTAAGCTACAGCAAGGGTGGACTGCCACGTGGGTAAGCTACAGCAAGGGTGGACTGCCACGTGGGTAAGCTACAGCAAGGGTGGACTGCCACGTGGGTAAGCTACAGCAAGGGTGGACTGCCACGTGGGTAAGCTACAGCAAGGGTGGACTGCCACGTGGGTAAGCTACAGCAAGGGTGGACTGCCACGTGGGTAAGCTACAGCAAGGGTGGACTGCCACGTGGGTAAGCTACAGCAAGGGTGGACTGCCACGTGGGTAAGCTACAGCAAGGGTGGACTGCCACGTGGGTAAGCTACAGCAAGGGTGGACTGCCACGTGGGTAAGCTACAGCAAGGGTGGACTGCCACGTGGGTAAGCTACAGCAAGGGTGGACTGCCACGTGGGTAAGCTACAGCAAGGGTGGACTGCCACGATGAAGCCCGCCGAGCGACACAACGCACCGCGATGGTCGCCGACGTATTTTTACAAATGGTTTTACAAGTGCCGTGGACGGGTTTTCCGTCGCGTCGTGGATCGTCGTAGAGATTGAACATGTTCAATATCTACGTCGATTCATCGGCGACAGTTTTATGTCGTCTTACATCGTTGTGTAGTGTGTTTTTCAAAGTTCAGGAAATTTGTATGATCAAACCAAGCAGAACGCTTAGAAACTTTAAATGTTTACTGCGCCTCACGCACTAACTTCTCAAGCTTGTTGCAGATACTTCATCGGGCCGGGCAAGGCGCGACTAGATAAGAAACGACGCGCCTCAAAAGTCAAGTCAGGAGCAGTGACTATCGTAGCGGCCAAGTCCAGTGTAAGTCCCGCCTGCAGTAGGTGATGTCGGTAACATATTATTAAATTTCTTCCGTGACAAACTCATCGCCGCTACCAACAAAGCCACGTTATCCACCTATTCAGTAATTATATATACGCTGTATTGGTCTTTGGCTACCCGAAAAGTAAGTTCGTGGTTTGTAGGCAGGGTATAAAAGGCCAGAAAATATGTTTTTGACATTTACGTGTGAATTTTTTCAACAATGAATAATTCATTAGCTTCACAAACAACTCAGCCGCCGATGACCAATAAATGATATTAATATTGCGTTATATGTGTGACGATGATGATGATTATGATAATCAGGATTATAACAATGGTTGTGGCGATTGTTACGATGATTATGATTGTGGTGATGATGATCATGAATGTTATAATAGTAATTATTATTACTATTATAATAGTAATTATCATTACTATTATGGTTGCGGCTGATTGAGTGCATGAACACATTTAAAGTACATCATAAGACTCACTACTTTAAGCTTGCGTTTAATATCTAGTTTTATATCTTACACATCCGTTTTACTCTTTTATCATACTATTTATTATTTTAATTGCCTACTAAGTGTATATTATTCTAGTTATTTATTCATTAATATTTAATGATCTATTTATTCATCAAATAATTTTTTTTTATTAACTCAATGTGCAGTTTAACAACCAACGATATATATATATATATATATATATATATATATATATATATATATATATATATATATATATATATATATATATATATATATATATAATATTGTCAAATGTATACACTCCTGAACAGGGTCTTACTCTGGACATTAGTGTATAAATAAAGTTTATTATTATTACTAATAATATTATTATTAGAGTTCCCACGAGTAATGGAAAGAATATATGTTAATTGTAGCTAACGCGTGAGATGCAGCTTCATCTAACGTTACGACCGCGGTGTCGGGAAAAAAAGTGCCTCAAAAAGGTGAGTTACTTCACAGTAGCCGCCGTAAAGTCTGCTCACGCTGTGGCGTTTGTTTGAGTTTTCACACGTGAAGAAATTCTCGTTTTCTATTAGTCAGTATAATATCCCTTGTATCTGATGACCGAGCTGTTGTGTATTGAATTTGGCAACTATTAACATATATGTACAGATAAAAACTTTACGGCATTTTAATCAAATATTTCCTAGTCCCGCGACTTAGAACGAAAACACTAAAATGTGATCCTTTTCTCTGTACACTTGATACATATAATTTACGACCTTTTGCATTATTATAAATGGTTCCATTACACTCGTTCGCTGTCACCTTCTAACATAAATCAATTGCCAATGTTCTATCACGACAAGTAAAGTTGCATATCTTCATGTTTGATTTCGTAGCTTTATTTGTCTACGATCAGTGTCATCTTCTGTGATCCTTTGTTATTGACGCCAGGTTATGCACTACAATTGTGTGCATGACGTCAATATGAAAAAAATATGTTTTATAAGTATATAATAAGTATTGCCAAAACTACAAATGGGCGATAAAACAAGTAGCGCTCGCTTCGATAATTTTCATAGATACATACCACTCAATGTCTTCTCACCTCTGGCCTACAACACTGCGGACATGGCCCGCCACGCTGTCTGGCGGTGTTCCTTGTTATGGTAATTGGCTGATGTCACATTCCACAAAGAGTCATGCTCATGGAAAAGCTCAATAAACACAAACTTTTCGTCGTCAATCAACCTAGGGATCTGATTTTTAGACAACGCTATTTTCTCAAGAAGTGTCACATGTGTTGCCTGTGATTGGACAAGTCAGATGCGACGAGGCGACGTCGCCTCAAAAATAGGAACGGTTCTATTGCAAGCGACGTCGCTGCGACGCATCGCCAGTGATGCCATATCGCAGCGATGTACTGTTTGCACGGGGCGATCAGGATGCATGCGACGGCATCGCCTCGTCGCAGCGACGGCATCGCCTCATGTAACCACAGATTTAGTTCTGCCAGTCAATATCTCGACGGCTTCTTGGAATACAACTCTCGAAATTGCGACGGAATGCTGACAGTTATAGTAACGTCTAGCGACACTTTGCCCTTGTGCTGTGGACAATTGTACGTAATAACTATAAGGGGTAATTCGATTGCTCACTGAAAGGGTAATTGCGGGGTGGATTTCGAAAAAAGTAAAACTGTGGCGACCCGACCGTGGAGTTATAAATGAGCCACTGAAAGTTTGACACCCATTTTTGTATGAAACAGAACAATTGAATGTGGTCAGATGAAAAGTGGCGTGCAATGGGGCAACATTCCATTACCCTGTTCCGTGGATCGATCTAGGGGGTGTCCATCAGGTGCCTGGACAACACCCTTTATTTTGGCTGATTGTTTTCATCAAATCAGAATTAGCAAGGTAGCGCCCTCGTGCAACTGCTCCTCAGATGGGGACATTTTTAACATACAAACTTGCCACGATTAAATGCCATTTGTCCCCGAGTCGTTCTGATTTGCTCACCCAACCCAAACTTGATATACCTTGTGCAACTATTCGCCGTGCGCGAAGGTGTTCATTGATAAACAGTTTTCTCAATTGTTTTGTATTTGTTTCGCTGCATGGTTTTTCCAACGCTAGGGCCAGTAGCTACTCATCGCCGGAAACTGAACGCAACCAGCCCTGTTTCGACGACACTAGTACCCACTGAGCATAACACCCCAAAAGCCCCCACCCCCGAAAAAAACCAAAGGCCCCGAGACATTGGGTGCTGATATGATTTTAAAAAATTATGAAGTTGTAAAATATTTTGATTTGTTATTTGGTTTATATTTTCTATAAGCAATCTACAGTGGTTCTCCTCTAAATATATGAGCCCCTATCTCAATACGCCACCTCATCATTGCAACACAGCAAATAATGCTTTCCAATTATATGAGGCCATCCCTCTTATAAGGGCATTGCACCCTCACAGAAGGGGTGGCTTTATATATTGGGTGTGCGTGCGTGAATGCTTATGTGCATGTCTCATGCACACATTTGGATAACTATAAGGCGTGCCACCTGGTGCCGTTTTGGGAAACTAGGTGTCCCCTTTTTGAAGGTCTGGATCCGCGCATGTGTACTGTCATAATTTAGCATGAAATTCATGAAACTTTTGCATGACAAATAAGTCGCATTTGTACGCAGTTACGTCAATCGTGCTAGTTATGTTGGTCGTCTTAGATCGTGTGGTTGCTGCGAGCGACGAAGGCTTTCACACACTTGTTCCCCGCCGACATGGAGTTGGAGGTAGCTCGCCATGTCGCCTACGAACGGTGAGGGCGACACATTGCGTATTGTATTGCACCTATATACTACTCGTATCACAGCAGTGACTTAAATATGGTTGTGTTCGAAACAGCTCGTGGGCCACTACATTGCTAATAACCTTTTCTATCCTCAGACAACTTACGCTTCCACCCTTACGTCTATCCTCACTACCATCATCACGACACATGTCAAACAATTTACGCTTCCACCCTACGTCTATCCCCACTACCATCATCACAACACATGTCAAACAACTTACACTTCCACCCCTACGTCTATCCTCACTACCATCATCACAACACATGTCAAACAACTTACACTTCCACCCCTACGTCTATCCTCACTACCATCATCACAACACATGTCAAACAACTTACACTTCCACCCCTACGTCTATCCTCACTACCATCATCACGACACATGTCAAACAACTTACACTTCCACCCCTTCGTCTATCCTCACTACCATCATCACAACACATGTCAAACAACTTACACTTCCACCCCTACGTCTATCCTCACTACCATCATCACAACACATGTCAAACAACTTACACTTCCACCCCTACGTCTATCCTCACTACCATCATCACGACACATGTCAAACAACTTACACTTCCACCCCTACGTCTATCCTCACTACCATCATCACGACACATGTCAAACAACTTACACTTCCACCCCTTCGTCTATCCTCACTACCATCATCACAACACATGTCAATCGTGAAACTAAAAAATAACAACATGGATAATTTAAATTACTTCCCTATGCGTCTGGTGTAGGATTATTGATAAACCCCTTTAGGCCACAAACTTGTCCCCGTTAAATTAGTATTTGTCCATTACCACTCCATCTTTCGCCTTCTTCGCAAAAGTTGCCCTTATTTCTGCTTCATGGTATTCGTGATAATTTTTCCATTTACCATTTTTTCCTCAATAGTTACGTTATTATTGGAACTCCAACATATCCAATTTCTAAAATTGTAAAGAACCTCGTTATGTTATAATAAGAAAATGCTTTCCATGTGGTCCACCACAACAATCCAAGGTAGTAGGACGCTCTAGTAGTTGGAACGCCGATTAACTTAAAGGCTTGTTCAAAAGACTAAAACGACGACAACGACACCTGGTGTATTACCGGTGGCAGGCACATGTGTTGATACAGGTGTCCACTTACAGGTACGACGATGGGAGAGTGATCGCCTGGCAGGGCAGACTGCCTGACAGGATATATTACGTCATCGGCGGTAGAAGTAAGTCACGTGACAAACAGAGCCACATTATTATTACACAGAGGTGCCAAGCAACATTGCAAGAACACGGTGGACTGTAGATCTACCGCTTTTCATGACGGGACAGCTGTTGATGAAGATCTGACGCCGCGGATAGAGCGGTAGATTACGTAAAGCATGCAGAAAAAGTGGCAGTTCTACCGTCAAAGCGGTGGATTTGGCACCACTTAGTACATACAATACAGGATTACACATTTAATTTGTTCGCTGTAAGCGATTCGCGAAACTTGGTCAAATCAGAATGTAGCAAAACAACATATTGTATAGGAAACAACATTGGTGTGAAATGTGTATACATATTTTCCTACACATGTATTATTTACTACATTATCATTTAACCAGGTTTCGCAATGAATAACCACCACGAAGAACCGAAACCACTGGAAGGTAATCATGACGTCACCACGTTAAGTGGACGACATATGCAAGCTTTTGTTGTTTCAGTTATGATTACGGAATTAACTCGATAACTACTTACATACATGTGTCGTTCACTTAACATGTTGACGTGATGATTTCCTTCCAGTTGTTTCGGTTCTTCATTGCTGTTATTAAATTTGCCCCGCTGAGATTCGTGTATTTCTCTATAATGTTTTGCAGATTTGTTGCTGGTCTACCTCTTTTCGATAAACGCGTACACAGGTTACACCTCCGCGTCTATCTGTTTTAGTGGCGAAGTTAAGACAATACAAACTATGGACAGGTCACATCACCAAGACAATGTCATATTTGACAAAGGGAATGACAACAGACGTAAGTAATTATATGTCACCAAATGTCATGGATTCTAGCATCCACATGAAATACTTCGTTCCCATAAAATTATTTCTTCAACAGTGCACACATTCATTACTGTCTGCATTTGGTAGATATTTGCGCCAACATTGCATTTGCAAGTACCATTTACAGGGATGAAAATTCAAAATGATATTCCATGTATGCTAGAATGTTACTCTTATGGCGTTTGTCGAGTTGATATCCTGTTGCAATTCTTCGAAGTTTTCTGCTTATGGGGCAGATAATCCCAAAGCGCTACGTTTGAGACAACTCGTCTTTTGTCTGTCTGCACGCAGCTCCAGGAACTGGAGAAACAGTGGCTTAGAGAAGACAGTTTGGTGGCCATGGGTGACGTCGAAGTGCTGTTTCTTGACAAAGCGGTAGGGTGACAATTTGTCCTTCTGTGTCTTCGTAGAACGGTATTATGCTGACAATTCAGCTAGCATCTGTTTCTTGACTAAGAGTTACACTAACATATTTGTCGTCGAATATATGTATATTGACAGAAAGGCAAGTTTTGGTCACCAACGGGCAAAAGTAATGTTCACGTTCATGATAGGCCTATAGAGTAAGACCAACAATTCAGCTACCGTGGACTAGGCCAAAGATCTGTGTCTTGATAGACAGGCAAGTTTCTGTGTTGCACTGGTGTTTAAATAGGGAAAGCAAGGTAGCCATGCGAGTCAACGATACAAGTGTGATAGTCTTTAATTAAGGCACATGCACACGAATAATGAATTGGAATAATTAATTCAACCGTCGATCGTTCAGAGTGGCATGAACTAATATGAAGAGTAGTTAGTCGAGGCTCACACACACACACACACACATATATATATATATATATATATATATATATATATATATATATATATATATATATATATATATATATATATATATATATACGTACGTAAAGGCACAGTAACTATTATCATCATCTCATCATCTAGTTGTTAGGAAGTCCCATAAAAGTTGTTCACATTACATTACTGTCCTGCAAATATATAGATGTGTTGTAGGCATGCGAGTTCCTGCTGCACACTACTTGCGATCCACCATTCGAGTTCCTCAGGTAAGACACACTCTGTACGCACGGATACAGAAGACGATAACGGCTGCGTTAAACGGTTCCAACTTTTGCTGTTCATGCTTCGCGCGGCTGCCCCGTGCCAGTTTTGAAATCCGCGTGTTCGTCCGGGACCAAGACTGCAGGTTTCATTATGATTAAATGTAGTTTAATCATACGTTTTTTTACATACCTACGACACATGCGAAATAGCGAATACAATACGTATTGAGGGCCATCTTATTTGTGTAGCCATTTTTGTAAAACGTTTCTTTCTTTCCCATGCGCTATGTCTAAGGACTACTCCGTGTGGTACTCCTTCAGGGGCTATTCTCAGGGGCTTCCCATCAAGAAGTAATTCCGCAATAAAGTTGTGCAATTTAATAAACATAAACAATAAAGTTTCCAAGTGAGTAACCTTAACTGTTTTTAAGAATGTTCCTCCCACGTCGATGCATGTTTCCAAGCATAAAAATCCAGGTTAGTTACCTACAATAGTATGAATTTTATACTAAATTATACTTCGTGTGTAATCGAGGCGATTTTTTTATACAACAATACTTCATCTATACTTTTACGCTACTCTTTCGTAAACGGACATCTTTGTTTAGATAACTATTTACGTACAAATGCTCACTTATCCTAACTGTACAACTGGTCGCGAGAAGTGACAACCACGTAAGTGAATAACTCACTCAACATGTCGTGTGTTTTCTGTTAAAACGTTAATGTTATTGTAGATCACTGGACTTGTTCAAAAGCTTCCCGGATAGTGTCTTCACCAGTCATGCCGACGCAATCGAAGTTTTATATTTTGCGTAAGCGCCACATCTCTATCCGGTTTACATATATTGGTGTCTCGTTATTATTTCATAATAATCATTATTGAGTAATATTTAGTCCTACATTTATAAAATATAATGTAATCGAGATAATTACTTGGATTGTTTACATCGCTGGCCACATATATTATATAGCTTTAACAAATGGACGGTTCAATTACATTTATGATCCGAAATGCAGGACATGTGTAATATTACGTCCAACATTTTACGCTAACACATATGACTGTGAGTGGATAATCTTTACACATACATCTCTTTTGGAAAGGAAAACAGTTACGTTTTATCTTAATTACCACAACATTTGACCTTCAGGCAAGACAAGGTCGTAGTGAAAGACACGAACAGAACTCCTTGGCTGCATGTCGTTAAGTCGGTAAGATGAGTCGTCACGTGGATGAATTCTCTCTTCTAGCTAACCGTTTAACTATAGATTCAAGACGTATTATTATACTAACGTTATGTCACAATGATGTCAAGACTGAATCTGAATGAAGTGGTATCTTATTTCCAGTAAAAGTAAATATGGAAATAATCCAAGTAGGCCCTAGTCGTGCGAACGGAGACATGCATTTAATATTGTACATGCATGTCACGTTTTGCAATAACGGTGAAGCAACCACGACAAACAGCCAACACACTGCAACCATCATTTCCGTTTACAATACGTTCATCACATTATCTCTAAATACCACGTGGATTCTGACAAAGACATTGACCAGTGGATCTACTGTTCTCATTCAGGGTCAAGTGAAGGTCATCCGACGTCAGCCGGTGTATGATGTGCGCACGTTCAACCAGAACATCTTCCGCTGCTCAAGAATTGAACAAATCGGTTGTGGCAGACAATTCAGTCACGCGTCGGGTATGGCCAGTGACGTATTTAGTGGGATGTATTGATGCATGCTTGCCTGCCTGCCTGCCTGCCTGCCTGTGTTCTGCGACTGTAGTGCAAAGAATATACCCCACAGCAACAATCAGTCTTCCCCTTTGACCACTGCGTCTTATCCTCAGTCTGAGCCTTTATCTCTCTCGGGCGTTTCCTTGGCCTGGGTGTATGTGGTCCAACTTCCTTGAACTAGGTGTATGTGGTCCAACTTCCTTGAACTAGGTGTACGTGGTCCAACTTCATTGGCCTGGATGTATGTGGTCCTACTTCCTTGGCCTAGGTGTACGTGGTCCTACTTCCTTGGCCTGGGTGTACGTGGTCCTACTTCCTTGGCCTGGGTGTACGTGGTCCTACTTCCTTGGCCTGGGTGTACGTGGTCCTACTTCCTTGGCCTGGGTGTACGTGGTCCTACTTCCTTGGCCTGGGTGTATGTGGTCCTACTTCCTTGGCCTGGGTGTACGTGGTCCTACTTCCTTGGCCTGGGTGTACGTGGTCCTACTTCCTTGGCCTGGGTGTACGTGGTCCTACTTCCTTGGCCTGGGTGTACGTGGTCCTACTTCCTTGGCCTGGGTGTACGTGGTCCTACTTCCTTGGCCTGGGTGTATGTGGTCCTACTTCCTTGGCATGGGTGTATTTGGTCCTACTTCCTTGGCCTGGGTGTACGTGGTCCTACTTCCTTGGCCTGGGTGTACGTGGTCCTATTTCCTTGACCTTGGTTGTCTACTACTTTATTCAACCTGATTTTTTCCTTTTCTGATACATTGCGCGAGTATCCGACATCGTGATATTTATACAAAAATGGGTAAACAATCATTCATATTGTACTTTAATTTACTCTTCTTAACGCAGTATAAAGTAATACTTTAGCATCACATTTAGTGTTCACACATTTCACACGTTACTAAGACTGGTCGCTGCATATCGGCTGACTGACTGATTGTTCGACGGTTGATTGATTGATTACCAAATTGATCAATTGTTTGACTAATGACTAAGCGCTTTCGACTTACAGCCATGCTCGGAGTCCAGGCGAAGCAGAAGCAGCTGAAAGCAGCAAGAGTTGCAGTGCTTCCTAGTGTAAGTGACATCTCTGGCTGTCTGTGTATCACCAGTGACTGTAATGTTTCTGAAATGTCACTCATTATAAATTTATTCCCGCTAAATGTAATGTGTTTTCATATCAATTTTTCACAAAGTTTCTATGATAACAATACGTATTAGGCTACATGTGCACGTAACACTTAGCTAGTACAAAAAGTCGTCTTCTTCTTTATACCTTTAATATAAACCGATTTTGCAATTTATTTGATACGTTCGGCTGTAGGTACATATGCAATGAAACAACGCTATTGCCCAGTTTGTAAAATAATATTTAAACTGGGACCTTTCCTTTGTTGCTTCATGTCTTATTAAGTACAATATGTTCTCTCAGATTAAACAGACGAACGGCCCGACCGGCAACGCCTTCGCTCGCCCAACTGGCATCGGAGTGACGCCGGAACCACGGGTGAGTTGTCGTTCTCCTCGGTCGCGTCGATTGCTGATTTACCCCTTGCATCACCAGTCGGTTGTCAGTAAATCAATAGAACGGTCACATATATTATGAATACAAATTACTACTCAAAATCACAAAACAACAGTCACATGGATAAATGTTAATGATAACATGCGATACACTTAATTACTGCTTCTAACTAGAGGTTATTATTTAAGAATATTTAAGATATTTTTACTGTTGCAATAATACTGCGATAGGTGCATTACTATTGCAATAACACTGCGATAGTTTCATTACTATTGCCATAGTATTACCGTGGATTAGCAAATAGTCAAAGAAAGAAGTCCCAAAACCACAGTTTATGTATGGAGCCGTGAATGACGTTACTCTGTTCGACGATTTATTTACGTTGAAGTCGACAAATAAATAAAGTTACCAACGTTAATTGAAAAAGCATGTTTACGAACAGTATTACAGAGATACAAGTAACCCAGCTGCTGATTTTGTTTACCAAAAGTCATTACTATCGATGGTTAAATGTACTTACTATCAATAGTATTACTTCGTCAAACCGACTATTGCGAGTCGTCGATAGTCCAATGTATTGTGACACCCGTACTTGTACCAGATGTCGTATGCGTATTTAATATGCCGTGTCCACTTCGCTGTCCAGCGGTGCTCTGTCCGAATATCTGTGGACGGTGAAGAAAGCGACTCATACAACACCGACGGCTCGTCACACTCAGATGATGAGTTTACAACGCTACCCAGCGTGTCTTTCGTGCAAGAGAAACCAGAGTCTCCGCTGAAGGTGACACCAGCGTCGCCACCAGCGTCGCCACCAGACAATATCGCTGAAAAAGGTTTGTCGTCATATTAAGATCTTTGATTTTGCATCATATATTTTAACATCACTTGGATGATTTCTTTCTGATGATTTAACAAGATTATCACCCAAAGCGATCATCTCTACGTGACAAGTAGACAAGGACTCTTGTCGAGAGTAGCCAACCCTTATCAGATGTCTGTCATTTAATTGTTTTAAACATATTCATGCTGCTAGCATTACCACAATCAGCAGATAACTTGTTCCATTAATTTGTCTTCCTCTGGGAGAATATATGTACACACACACGCACGCACGCGCGCGCGCACGCACACACGCACGCACGCACGCACGCACACACACACACACACACACACACACATATATATTCTTTGTAAATTTTGGCACGTCGGTCTGATGTTGATTCATTACTTACAAAATTTGCCTTGGTGGTATTAAAGAAATTATGAATAACGTGTTTCTTGCTCATTGTTTGCTATTCATTGTCTATTGTGTTACTGTTCCATAGTTAAATGTGTAACGGTTATAACTTTTGCAGGCGATACGGGTTTAATGCCACCAGGTGACGCCGAGGAGTCTTCCGAGAGCGACGAAGATTCACTCCCGAATGGTCAGACGTCCTTCAGTAAACAGGTAAACAGCGATATCAACCGATTAACACGTAGCATGCTTTTGAATTGTTCCCTGTCAATAACCCATACATTTTTTATTATTATATGCAATCAAAGATCCAACTCCAGTTTTGAATTCGTGTGACACTAGAACACCTGTCTGTATGGTAATAAATCAACTTCCATTCTGTACGGTTCCTGTACCGTTCTGTTCTTAATTTTGAGGCGGGTGCTCTTTCCCTCCAGGTGGCTGCTGATGTTGCTGAACCATCGTAACCTGGGCCTTCCTCTCTGTCTCCTTCCCGTCTTATTCATGCTTAGGGCCACTTTCACGATACAATCATCTTCACATGACTATGCCATATCAATGTAGTCATTTTGGTTACATCTAGAATTGGGGTGATCTTGTTCTTCCTGTACGGGTACTAATGTCGCCGTCTGTCCATTTTGTTGACATCATGTATCAGCTGCAGTGATTCGACTTTCAAGTATCTTTGTCAAGGTCCAACATTCACTGCCAAAGAGGAGAATAGGTCTTAAAATGGTTTTGTGTGTGATCTGTTTGGCTTTCTTAAGTACATGTTTGTCTTTCAACAGTTTGTACATACATCCTACATGTTGGCTGTACTTGTTAATCTTTTCTTCCATATTTCCCTGCTCGTTGATGCTGCTGCCTGGAATCCGAAGGATGTCACTTACTTATATATGCAAACCATGCTCTATAATTATTTCTAAGATTTATGAACCGGGACTCTTACACGTCTCGTTTTATAATATTAAAGGCAATGCTTGCTCGTCCGCATCACGAGTTACTCCAGTCTGCAAGTGCTATGTATCAAGTTTGTTTAATTGTGGCTAAACCTATTTTGTCTATGCCAACCCTTTAGGTTAATGTCCGGTGGAAACAGCGTTAGTGGATAATAAACTTTTAGCTATCTCCCGACAGATATAATGCATTTTACCATGAAGCATTTCTTGATTACTGTAAACTAAATTATTTAAGAGTTTTGTGAACTGGTGGATATCGACAGATCAGAATAAGACGCCGAAAGACGTGGCTGAACATCCCGGTCTTGTCGGATGATGAGGACGGCAAGCCGAATGCTCTGTGGCTGACCCGCGGGGAAACAGAATTAACGGAGACCCTTCGACCGAAGAAGGACCCTCAGTGCCGGTTCGCCTACCTGGAGCTGGACACGCTCAATCCGGGAGATGTCTTCGTGAGTTGATATGTGTCGTGCCGTGTCGCATTGATCGCTCGCTTGCTCACTCGTTCCTCGTTCTCTCGTACGGTCTGTCTCTGTCTGTCTGTCTCTCTCTCTCTCTCTCTCTCTCTCTCTCTCTCTCTCTCTCTCTCTCTCTCTCTCTCTCTCTCTCTCTCTCTCTCTCTGTATCTCTCGGTCTCTCTCGTCTCTCTCTGTTTCTCTCTGCCTCTTTGTTTCTCTCTATCCATCTGGCCGTCTCTCTCCTCTCTTCCCTCTCTCTCTCTCTCTCTCTCCTCTCTCTCTCTCTCTCTCTCCCACTCTCTCTCTCTCTCTCTCTCTCTCTCTCTCTCTCCCCCTCTCTCTCTCACCCTCTCTAACTATCTTACTATCTCGCTCTCTGCGTATGCAGTAAAACAATATATAATGCGAGACAATTTAACAGTTAGTAGTTGACATATAAAAATTGCACTAATTATGTGCACACTGATTAAAACAAATACAATATGATTAAAATCACAGTTTTAACGCGAAGCAAGCAAAATTATGGAATTCCCTGTGTCTCGATTGGCCGGAGCGTTGGGGTGGTCAGAATGTCTTCAGCTTGGCCACATCGTTTGTTGCAGGGACTCGACCACCTGCAGCAGGCTCGAGCATCTGACCCGCCGGGACTGGGCTTGGTAGGTATTTGAATGATTGATTGATTGCAAAGGCTGCATGTATTACAAGGAAAGAACATGCGTTGAAACAATTAGGCATTAGGGGAAGGGAAGACCACAATTAGGCCTTAGGGAAAAGGGAAGACCACAACTGAGATGGAAGACTGTATAAAGAGGGATGTAAGAAAGCAGAGGAGGTTGACTAGTAGGGGGAGGAGGGAAAAGACTGTCGATAGGGAGAAGTGGAAAGGAATAACAACTTGAGCGATGCAGCATGGATTAGCCTCAGCCCTTTAAAAAGGGAGCAACGCGGAATAACAGAAAACAAATCTTTTTTGATTGGTTAATCAACACGTTATAATGATCTCTTCTATAATTTCCATAGACCCTCTCCCGGCACATCTCACCGCCCCACCTACACCCTTCACCATCCGAACACCATCGCCAATCAGCTTCACCCCCAGTTGACCTCCTTGCTCATCCATGGAATGAGAAAGTTTGTATTTAAATGCTTACATAAGCCATACAACCACGTGTGTTGTATGTCCTTCGTGATTGCAGTTGAGTGAAGGGGCCGAGGTAGTTCGCGTGAACAAGCGTTTCTTCCTGCAGTACGCCTGCAACAACGCCATGTTGAAGATTGAGACCAACGTAAGTGATAATACAAAGAAACGACATTGTAAAGTATACATTGTTCTCATCTCGCTCTTCCTGGTTGCCATAATTTTAATAAATAATATTCCCGACTGGCTGGAACATTTATTTTAGGAACCTTTCTGTATGTCCAAATGAAGCAAAATTCTGTATCATGTTCATATTGCTTTGTATTTATTCACTTCATTCGTGCAATGATATGGGTTTTTATATCGGAACAAATTATTTTTCTTATCTTTAACTTATCTTAAGCGTTATCAGGCAGGTGTAAACGTTGCTTTGCTAGTTTCCTTATATCTGAATCTGTTTGTAGCAAAAGGAATACATATCCGAAGAAGACGCGAAACGCGCTCTATATGAAAAAGAAACGTGGGAACAGTATAAACACGCCCTCTGGCAGCGAATGGCAGCATTACACAGTACACCTCTTACGTCTTCAAGGTGACCTACTTGACTTGAGTCCTTAGTGGGCACGTACGCAACAGACCGAGCCAACTGACTCGACAAAGCACCGTTTAGGACGAGCTCACTGCATCGGTTTAACGCCGAGTGTGTTGTAAAGGCCTGTTCACACGAGCGATAAGTTGTTGGATTGGTCGGGCGACATTGTGTCGCCCAAACTAGTGGACGCATCGTTTTTTGTTGCTTTCAAAAAACGATTCATCCAGCTATGTCGCCCGACCAATGGGACAACTAATTGCTCGTCCCAAATGGGCCCTTAGGCAATACAGAACAGACGACGGTCATCATAACAGTACAATACTTGTTGAAACAATCGGAATGCTAATTCTTTTATATTCATTGGTTCTGCTGCGTTGCGCTGTTTCAATCGGACAAATGCAAGACTTTTCATAACTATAAATGAAAACTAAATAGAACATTCAGTAAATTCATATAGTAATTAATACATATGTAAATATTCAGGTGTGCAAATAAAACAGGTAACTGAGCACCATGAATTATGTATTGCACAATTTGTTTACTAAAGGTTTGGGATTCCGAGCAGTACGTACATGGAGACATCAGTCTCATATGGTACATTAGCTTGATCTCTCGATTAGCCAATTCCGAACAGTACTTACATGGATACATCAGTCTCATATGGTACATTAGCTTGATCTCTCGATTAGCCAATTCCGAACAGCACGTACATGGAGATATCAGTCTCATATGGTACATTAGCTTGATCTCTCGATTAGCCAATTCCGAACAGTACTTACATGGATACATCAGTCTCATATGGTACATTAGCTTGATCTCTCGATTAGCCAATTCCGAACAGCACGTACATGGAGATATCAGTCTCATATGGTACATTAGCTTGATCTCTCGATTAGCCAATTCCGAACAGCACTTACATGGAGACATCAGTCTCATATGGTACATTAGCTTGATCTCTCGATTAGCCAATTCCGAACAGTACTTACATGGAGACATCAGTCTCATATGGTACATTAGCTTGATCTCTCGATTAGCCAATTCCGAACAGTACTTACATGGAGACATTAGTCTCATATGGTACATTAGCTTGGGACAACGTTACTGTCAGCAAACAGTCGTTCGTCGTTCACACCATTTTCCGTAACCCCTTCAATATTCTGAGTGCATAAATGCGTTACTCTGTTTCAAAACAAAATTTTCAAATACCTCGGAGGGCGGGTTACACAAAATTTTTGACATTTCGATTAGCCAATTGCTTCCTTGTACACTTGCCATTTTTTCTTCGCTTTGTGGACAAAATACACGTATCACGTACAGAACGTGAAATCATCACGTACGAAACGGACGCGAAAACTATACACGGTGCCACGTATCGTGTACTCCGTCCTGTTGACACTAATCCCAAAATCCAATAGGACCTCCTGGTGGAGGACGTCCACTATACCACCAACTCGCCTAGCTCACAGTACCGGATACATATTTTCAGTAATTGCGAAGCACCGGGAGCTGTTGATAATGGCCGCCTCCTGTATGGTTGTTTTAAAGTTTGTTACTAGGGTCTACTGTTTTTTAAATGTCCCTTAAAGTAACATGTTCCAAAAATACCGTTGTGAACGTGATGCCGCGTTTTCCGTCCACAAACCGTGGGTGTATCACACAGAAGATTAAACCATGATAAACGTAGTTGAGTCTTTAAACGTTGTTAATAAATCGTCGAGTCAGACACATGCTATACATTACTCGATTTCTAAAACGACAAGTAGAATGTGTACAAACAAATATGTTATTAAGAAAGTTAATTCCGTTATCGCCATATCTTCAATTCTGCTGGTTAGAAGGTGGAATGCTACATCACACCAATAGTGGTTCGTTGTAAGCTCTTTGTTATAAATTAGTAACCCTGGGCGGACGCCGACCTTGACGATGGTGGTACCCAGTTTCCCCAAAACGACACCAGATGATACTTATCAAAATGCCTGCAGGATGCACGCACGCACGCACGCACGCACGCACGCACGCACGCACGCACGCACGCACGCACGCACACATAGCAGTCCCCCTCTTATAGGGTCACCACTTCTGTAAAGGTGCAACGGTTTTATAAGAGTTGCCTCTCGTGAGGGGGGCATTACTTACTGCACGGCATGTCATAGCGATGCACAGTTTTGATTGTTCATACCGCTCTTTTATCATTCCCTTGCATCAAACACGCCACGCCATTCGTCGTCTCAGTCATATTCACAGCGCCGTCATAATTATGCCTGGTCGTGCATCTTTCGAGTGTTCAAGCTCAATTTTTTTGGCGGTGACTGTTCATGTAACTCTGGAGTAACACAAGAGAAATTCTAAGAATTCTTCACGGATCCTATGGTTTTCGAGCATATTTCAGGACAAAGTTCAACTTCGTTGTTTCACTATGCCACAGGCTTCGTCAGCCCTGATTGAATAAACAATACCTCTCAGCATTTCTGACATGCTATTTCGCTGGATAGCAGATCCAGCAACACAGCATGTCCAAAATCCCCGATGATGAAAACAATTTCCAGTGTTAATATAGGTGCCGTCATGGCGATTGTTTCTCAATGCAATATTCTGCTCTTCGTAGCGTAGATAACCGTCTTTACAATGGGCTGAACCTTAAGGCGCCTGTTGGACAAAGCGCATAGCCATAGCGCATACATCTACACACGTCTAGATGACTTAGCAGTAATGGGGCCTGAATATGTGTTGCTATGAAGCCAGCGAAGTTCGTTACAGTAACATGTAGGAAAATGCATCTTCGGAGAAACTGATGCATAGCTTACGTATTGCCAATGCGATGTTCTTGGAATTTTCAGCAAATAGGTTTTAATAGGTCTGCCTCAGAAATACAATTTTCATTTAAAAATCAAGAACATTTTGTTTTTTGAAATTCTAATGTGGCCATTTAAGGAATTATGGACCATATCGCCAACTCGCAGTACTGGGACATTTCAATGTGATCACAACTCTTCAGTACTTGCGAATCAGCAGGTGGCGAGAACGACTGTCTCCTGCCAAGTTGCTTTATGCATGAATGTTGTAGGGTTAAACAATTTAAACGGTTCCTAAGTATCTCCTCAAAATACCGTTGTTTACGTTTTCGTTCCGAAAATCATGGGCATTTCGCACAGAAACATAATGCGTCTTAAAAGTCTATCCGCATGTCGGGTATACTGTAAACACTTAAAAAAGAAACATTTCCTGTGGATAAAATGCATGCATACAGAACGTGAAATCATCAAGTACGAAACGAACGCGAAAAAAACATCGTATAGTGTTACTGCGCCTCTGTCGATGCCAGCATACCATTCTTGAGAATTTATCTAACTGACCCTCCAGCCAGGCAATTTTTACGCATCTATCAAAAAAGATACCCATGTCAAGTTGAGCAGATTAAAATGCACCCTTTTGATCCATGAATGGGAAAGTTTAAACAAAATTATGCCCTTATCAAGTTGATGGAATAAAACCAAATAATGTTGAAGTGTGATACTTCCACCTAGGTAATTCATGACAATAATCTTCCACAGTCGTGCATATCCCCTTCCATCTTCTAATTGGGACCAGAGTCGACGACAGGTGGCGCCTTAAATGTATGGCCTTCGAAAATGTATTGCATGTTACAGTCGACAGATGACAGCACTATCTTTCACGATGACTACTTAATTTGTGAGAAAACAAAGGCATTTGTTTTATTATGGCAAAGAATGTGTATATATGTGCGGTTCATGACTGTCGAAAAGTATTTTCGAAGCCATCAAGGCTAGTCCAGCATGTGAGAACTCACACCGGCGAGGTAAGTTGTTACTGTCAGTGTCACCGCGTTATAATGGGCGATAATATGGCTGGTTTAAGGTGTTCCGGTTTAAGCCGATGTTGATTGTGGAACCTGTCAGTAGGTAATACAGTAGACAAACAACATTGCTGACAAGTTGATTTTGACAAAGTTGCCACCGTCTTACTCTCCCCATAGGATAGCTAATAAGCATTTTCACTGCTCGAATCGATATTTTTTTTGGCTTGCTGACAGACGTTAGTCGTTACTGCCTTTCTTACTGATCCTGGATCCTGATTCATTTTGTGCCCTATGGTGTTATCATTTCGTCCTTCTGGCGCACATGTCGATGACATGTCGATGACATCATACCCCCATTGAACCATTGACATCACACCCCTCATTGAACCATTGACATCACACCCCCATTCAACCATTGGCATTGACATCACACCCCTCATTGAACCATTGACATCACACCCCTCATTCAACCAGTGACATCACAGCCCCATTCAACCATTGACATCACAACTGCATTCAACCATTGACATCACACCCCATTCAACCATTGGCATTGACATCACACCCCTCATTGAACCATTGACATCACACCCCTCATTGAACCATTGACATCACACCCCCATTCAACCATTGGCATTGACATCACACCTCTCATTGAATCATTGACATCACACCCCTCATTGAACCATTGGCATTGACATCACACCCCTCATTGAACCATTGACATCACACCCCCATTCAACCATTGGCACTGACATCACACCCCTCATTGAACCATTGACATCACACCCCCATTCAACCATTGGCATTGACATCACACCCCTCATTGAACCATTGACATCACACCCCCATTCAACCATTGGCATTGACATCACACCTCATTGAATCATTGACATCACACCCCTCATTGAACCATTGGCATTGACATCACACCCCTCATTGAACCATTGACATCACACCCCCATTCAACCATTGGCATTGACATCACACCCCTCATTGAACCATTGACATCACACCCCCATTCAACCATTGGTATTGACATCACACCCCTCATTGAACCATTGACATCACACCCCCATTCAACCATTGGCATTGACATCACACCCATCATTGAACCATTGACATCACACCCCCATTCAACCATTGGCATTGACATCACACCTCTCATTCAACCATTGACATCACACCCACATTCAACCATTGACATCACACCCCTCATTCAACTATTGACATCACACTCCTCGTTCCACCGTTGACATCACACTCCTCATTCAACCATTGACATCACACCCCTCATTCAACTATTGACATCACACCCCATTCAACCATTGACATCACACCCAGATTCAAGCATTGACATCACACCCCTCATTCAAGCATTGACATCACACCCCATTCAACCATTGACATCACACCCACATTCAACCATTGACGTCACACCCACATTCAACCATTGACATCATACCCCTTAGTCAACACCACATCCCTCACTCAACCATTGACAGCACACATCCCCATTCAACCATTGACATCACACCCACATTGAACCATTGACATCACACCCTTCATTGAACCATTGACATCACACCCACATTGAACCATTGACATCACACCCACATTCAACCATTGACATCACACCCACATTCAACCATTGACATCACACCCACATTCAACCATTGACATCACACCCACATTCAACCATTGACATCACACCCACATTCAACCATTGATATCACACCCACATTCAACCATTGACATCACACATCAACCATTGACATTAGACCCACAATCAACCATTGACATCACACCCCTCATTCAAGCATTGACATCACACCCCATTCAACCATTGACATCACACCGACATTCAACCATTGATGTCACACCCACATTCAACCATTGACATCATAGCCCTTAGTCAACTATTTACACCACATCCCTCACTCAACCATTGACAGCACACATCCCCATTCAACCATTGACATCACACCCACATTCAACCATTGATGTCACACCCACTTTCAACCATTGACATCATACCCCTTAGTCAACTATTTACACCACATCCCTCACTCAACCATTGACAGCACACATCCCCATTCAACTATTGACATCATACCTGCATTGTCCCACACACTTCCAAACATGATCCTACACCAAATGGTTGTGTTCTTGCAGCTTAACCACTGCAAAATTTAAAGCAGAAAATGTTAGCGCATAACCTTTTAGCTGACCAGGAAATATCAACATGTGTCTTGTGAATGGCAGCAGCTAAGCCAAAAGTAAAGGATGTATAATATGTTAGTAAGACCAAAATTAGAATATTAAGCAGTAGCTTGGAACCCACACATGCACCCAAAATAACATGGGCACCCTGAACAAAAATACAAAGAAGTGCTGCTCGATTTGCCCTAAATGACCACTGCTGTACAAGAAGTGTCACACACCTCCCACACAAACTTCATTGGCAGACATTAGAAAGAAGACAATTAAAACACAAACTCACTTTCTTCTACAAAATAAAACATGATTTCCTCAACATTTCTCTGCCACAACATCTTCTAGTGCCATGCACCCATACCCAAAACAGTGATTCTATAAATACATACAAATACATGCATATACAAATCAGTATACATATTCCTTCTACCCCAGACTCATAAGAGCCTGGAATTTTCTCCCCTTGATATAATAAGACCCCCTTCCATTCATCCTTTCCAGCTGGCTGTGAGCACAGTCCACCTTGCTCCACAAGCCCACCTCCTCTGATTGTGGGGGGAGGTATCTGATTTTAACCACACATTATTTGCACCATTTTTAAAATAATTATTTTCATGTTTATATGCACCTGCCACCTGTGCATGCATACCACAAGTGCCACAAACTCCTATGTTAGTCCCAGAAGGGGCTGTGTGGCGTATCAAGACTCAAGATGTGGCATGTAATGTATGTATGTTGACAGAGACCCTATGTGTGTCAAGTGAGTGGGTGTGGTCACAGTTATGCGAGAGCAGCACATCTCAAGAGACACATTGACACGTGTCACAGTGCAAAAGTGTCGGTTCCAAAGATAACGTAAGTGAATTGCATCCTAGAAAATTATGTGTGAAATGTCCAGTCCATTGTTTCAATAGAATATATCTAGATATGTATCCATGTTGTTTAGTGGGGCATGGTAGCTGAGTGATAAATGTTGGACTGTCAGTTGAAAGGGTCGGGCTATGAGTCTACCTGGCAGCCTGCTTCTGCTTCAAAACTTGAGCAATTTCATTCACCCTACTTTGCCTGTGTCTTTCGGATTAGACACTAAAAGCCGTAGGTTCATTGTACCTGGTGTCTCTGCCAGGGGAAGTAAGAGATCCCACATGGGGTAAATGTGTAACTTGTAGTGGACTCACTAACTCTAGAGAACGAAAACAGTCAGAACAACCTGAGTTGATAAACATCGCATGGGAAGAGAAATGCTGAGAGATTCTTATTTTAAGAGCACTGTGTCATTACATATCAATTACTGAACATTTAAACTGATCACTAATTGAGAAATAATGTAGCATTTTAATGCAAGGATCTTTAAGACACATCTGTGTTATTGTATGATATATTATCAGATATTGGTGGTATGAAATGAAGCCTCATGCCTGTGTGCTACAGTTGCCGTATCGATGGCTGTGTGCAGGAGTTTGTATCAAAGGATAATCTGAAGAAACACTTGAAACGATTCCACGAGGAGGCAAACAAATATAAGGTTTGTCAAAATGGACTGTTGTCACTCTCTCTTACTTTCTCTGGGCCTGCTATAACGGTGTCTAGGCTTGTGTGTCAAGTAGGTGGCAGCACATGTCATGGTACTTAATGACTGGGATTGATGTCTAATAATTTTTTGCTTTAAGGACACTAAGCCAATTCTTAGTACATAATTATTGTGTTTATTTATTGGTATATAAATTACTGCATTGCTGTAGTTAACCTGGTCAGGTAGTTCACATGGACTTTGTTTTCCATTATCTTTGTCATACCGAACATGTGTTTATTATTAAATCCAATCTATAATGTATAATTAATTAGGTAGTGGGGTTGTTATTTCGGCCCCCGCCCCTCTCCGCCACTAAATATGTTACCATAGAACTAACATTGTTGCAGTGCGGCCATGAAGGGTGTGACCGCATCTTCCACAAACACCACCAACTGAGAGCGCACCAGTACGAACACAACGGACTGCTACCATACCAGTGAGTCTCTCTGCACCAGGCACTATTCTTACAATACATCATCGTCATCATGTGGTGCCATCTCCTCTTGGAAGGTCGACTGTCATGGATGGAATGCCACTCATGTCTACACCATGCCGTTATGATAAGATGTTCATAATTGATTTTTACACAGGACAATATTGATTAGAACAAATTATATGCCAAGTGTGATTATTTTTAATAACAGAACTGACAAATATGTGATGGCTATATGTAGATTAAAATTGCTGGACTCTTGATAAGCCAATTTCTTGATAAAACACAGTGTGCCAATGCACGAGTGTTGGGTTGTTCAATGTGGCTCTCAAGACGCATCTCTTCAGAACTATTTTAGGATTATATAGAATATTAGCCTATTTTAACCATTGTGATGTTAATTAATTAAATATATTTTATAATTATTTAATTATTGTTTATAGCATGTTTGTTAACTGTTTACATGCAACTAGGTGGCAGATTGATGTCTAATAATTTTGTGTTTGTTTTAAGAACACGAAACTGTTTCTAAGCTATTCTGACTAAAATACTGTAAAACATGTAAACACAATAACTATTATTGCACATTAGTAGTTTAAATATGTATGATTTTATAACAATATATTGTATACACCACTGTACAACATACCAGAACAATCATTTGGATGTTTTTGTTTCACTCGCTAGTTGTGGTTGATGGTTTGTTTGTACAGATGCAACCACGATGGCTGTAGGCGAAAGTTTGCCCAGAAGAGTCACCTAGAGAGGCATAAGAAGATTCATCAAGGTACTCGTTTCAGCACTCCTTTTATTTATTGATACAAGTTATCAGGGCTGAGTCCAATTACAAAAAAATCAAATCAGTTACAATTACAATTACTTTCAATTTTTCAGTTCAATTACAATTACATTTCTAAAATTTTCAAATCAATTACAATTACACCATTTCAATTACAATTACTCTTGTATTATGCAGAACCATTTGTTAATTATGTAGCGTGTGTGTTGCTGATTGTGTGTACGAATAATACGATTGATAAATAAATATAATGAACTTATTGTGTGTATGAATAGTATGATTGATACACAAATATAATGAACTTGGTGATGTTTGTACCTTTTGTTGAACCGTGACTTCATGATTTCATATACCTTCATATTACCTAGATAAATATTATTGTTCCTTATAAATACAATGTAATGTTTGCCTGGTTCAATAATTAATGTTTATTTACACAGAGTACAGTACAACTAAAAAATTCAATTGTGGAGGGACCTTTAATGCATAGTGATTTTGCTGAGATCCATTATACTGTTGCAGGGTACCGGTGCAGTCATGTTGGCTGCAGTGGCGTCTTCACAAAGTGGTCTTTGCTGCGGAAACATAAAGCCATAGCTCACCAGCCTGGTATGTTACTCAGACCTTTGTAATTCTGAAAGTACTGCTGATTAAACAACTCACATTTCCAAACAATACACAAGTTAGTAAACAAATGAAAAAACAAATTTAAGCATCCAACACATTTCAGACAGTATTATTTCAAAAAAGTTTGTAAAATTTTGCGTAACGACCAATGGTCAGGCCTGCAGTTTGTATCAGAATATACATATTATGTTGTGCATTGACAGCTGTCCATCACTTTTTAAGCTGACATGGAGAAGTCTGTTCTCCAAATTCGGCAAGTGGGTAATGCATTGAACTTATATGCCATGATTTCTGAATAATTATGATAAGGAAAATATTTCTAATAATAAATAGTGGCGTTACTCATAAACAGTTCTGTTCTCTTTGTATTTCCCTCCATGTTATTATGTAGTTCACATGTAACACTCTATGTATGATGTACAAATTAGCAAGAGTGGCTAACTTGTGTTGTTTAACCCATTTCTTACTAACAAACCCAGTATGTGTTAACAGGATACATGGAATTGTAGTTGGTATGAAATTGGTTAAACTGACATTACATCGTTCTTGTTTGCTTTCAAAAGTGGCTGTTTTATTATGTTTCTCAGTGAGAGTCAATATTACTTTTATTGTTTATATATTAATCCTGCCTTTCAAAGCATTCTGTGCAAAATTAAAACTGGAGTTAGCATTCCTTCTGTTATTATAGCAGGAGATTTTGCTTGAGAAATGGTTTCTTTCAGTTACATCACATAACAAACTGGAGACTTATGTGTTAACTATGTGTGCCAGATTTAGTTGAAGGCAGTGTACATAATTTTTCATTTTCAGGTTTATTGATATGTTGATAACTATCACAAAGTGATGTTTATATATATCATAAAACTTGTTACTTTTTGTTGCAAATTAAACCAGACCAAATAAGTCACTGTATTTGAAGTAGAGCCACCTTTGGCTACATAGTAAACCGTCACAATCTACTTATAATTAGAGAAACTACAAAGAATGAAACATTTGTAAAGGAAACAAGATGTTTTTGCCCCAATCCATGTCTTAGATCCAGAATATGTAATTATTTATACCAAAGAATAAAAAAATCCCTTAATAAATCAATTTGTTTGTTTGTTGCAGTTTTCACCTGCCATGTCTGTCAACAAAAGTTCCTGAAGAAATCACTATTAGCGGAGCATCACACGGTGCATACGTCCGAGCAGCTTGCCTTCCAGTGTCCCTGGGAAGACTGCACACACACGTACCTGCATCTCCGCAACCTCAACGCCCATGTCAACTGCCACCACCAGGGCAGTCGCTTCCCCTGTCTACTTGATCACTGCGGCAAGACGTTTGCCACCAACGTGAGTCATAGAGCAGTTCTGCTGAGTTCACAGTGTCTTATTTCGTTCGATTCATTTGTATGTATCAAAAGGTTAGACTGCTCATAAGCAAAACATATCCATCATAAGCAGTCAAATCGACAAAAATGTGTATTATATTCCAATGTTATGCAGTGATCCAGTTTTTCACTGTCAAATTAGGTGGACAAAATCTGTCTGACAGGTGTGTGTGTGTGCGTGCGTGCGTGCGTGCGTGCGTGCGCGCGCGCGCGCGCGTGTGTCACATTAGCTGTCAACTCATTTGTGTCTGATTTCAGCAAAAACTAACGCAACACATGAAACTGCACAATGAGGTGGAACCCAAGTCAAAGGTGAGCTTCTCATGGCACCTTATGGCAGGTCATGACTTGTATTCAATAACATGCGTACCAACATCGAGAAAAATTTAACTTCTGGTATTAACTATGACAAGCTAGCTCATTTGTACAAATTTGTTATTTAGTTTTGGTGAAATCATTGAACAAACTATTAAATTTTTTTACCAGATGCAGTCATAATTTGGCAAACAAATGACTCTGTGTGCTATAGAATAGGGTTATTTACACTTTCGCAAGTTACCCGATTTAACGATCAAGGTCATTTCATTCAATGATTTCAGCAAAAGTACACGTGCACTCTTTTATTAAACTGTGCATAGTACTTAAACTATTCACACGCCATCAATTTGAACATCAAAAGATGATTCCTGGTGACCTAAATCATAGGAGAGAGTTGTAATGTAACATTTACAGAGAACAATCGCTTACCTTCTGCATTACCTGACATTCCAGTATTGTCCTCTGAACAGAAGCCGCTATTAGGGGTTTCACATAATTAAAGTGCGTCAATTATCTTAACTTTTTTTGATCTCAAAGTTCATCTACATTAACAATGTTACAGTTTATGTTTTAATCTTTGTTGCTGTGGTATATTTACCATTGTGAATTTTATAAAACGGGAATTTTACGGATCAGTAAAACATCTGATGAAAGATGTTATATTTCACCTTCAAAGGTTTTATTGGTCCACCTTTTATTGCCATACAGTGATGCCTGTGTATGTCATAAAACTGACGTATCGTGTACTTTCTAACACATTAGAGGTGCTTAATCAATTACATTTTTTGTTAGGCTCATTTCAAGTTAATTCTGCAAAAAACAAACCTACCTAGTATCCACTGCAACATGTTAGCCCGTTTGTTCAACTTTTGAATGTAGTTTTTGTGAAATCATCAGATAAACTATTAAATTAGTTAATGCTTGTTCAAGCATTAACTGAAGTGAAATAAAGTTGCTGAAAAATCATGATTTGCTTCCTTGGTGAAATTTCATAACTTTGTCATGTGATCGGCAAGAGGATGGAGGTCACGCCCGTGATCAGCATTGACCCACACAGTGTTTACCATTTTGGATAACCACTATTTTGATCCTTACCAGATCTAATGACTAAAATCAATTCTTTTGATGATTTGGAAAAAAATGCATTTTTTATTAAATCAACAGCGGATGTTACATAAACTATTCACACACTACTTATTTGGACACCATTGAACTGGATTTGCCATAGGCTAAATCAGTTGAGGAAGCAGTTTTAAGACATCAAAGAAAGATCACTATTATAACACGTTTCGTTTGGAGATTTATAACTGAGGTGTTGCAAATACTAAACAATTCAGTGTCGCAACATCCGGTAAAACATTCGTCCACTTAACTAATGAAAAACATTGTAGATTCCCTTTAAATACATGTGTTTGCGAGTAGCTGATGTGTAAGATGTCTTCCTGTTGTAGCCAAAGCAGAAAGCAAGAAGAAAGAAAAGTCTTGCAGCGAAGTTGGCAAACTTGATTGGTCCTGAGCCGCGGATGGCTCCGTCAGAAACATTGTCTTGTCCAGATCAGAATCAGGCGGCCCAACTCTGCTGCACGGCTGTCGATTCACTTGAGCTGAATCTGTGTCAGTAGCGACTCTCTCATCCAATAAATGTTAATATGTAAAATATCTGTTGTAAAGCCACCTGTTCACGGTGCATGGTGCCATCTCTCAGTGTTCAATTGTTATTTGTTGTAGTCTATCACAAGATAAACATGTGACTTGCTAGTGGTGTAAACTGGCCATCCAGATCAGCGTCACCCCTTGTAGATGGCATTGGGGAAACCGTTTCCTCCATTCGCGGTAGAGAGATAACTTCACACACTGGTACTGGGGCAGAACAGATGCTGTCTCAGCTGGTAATGCCGTCGCGGTAGAACTTTGTTGAAGCAGTTTCACCTTTTTTTTGGTCGTAAATCGCCTGCATTGATGTCGTTTCATCCCAGGCTCTCAACTATCTCACTTGTGCATCCCCAGTTAGCATCCTCGTGGTGCCTTCACCAGGGTCAGTATGAGACAGATGTCAATGTCTTGACGGTGATGGCGATCCCTCCATGAAGGTGGTGTAAACTTGATACGTCTGAGCTATAACTCTGTACTGTTTACTACTGCGACATTGTTTTATTGGTTGATAGGATTATCACAGATGTCTTCTTTGTTTTTCTGTTTTTGTTTTGTTTATACGTGATGACATCCATTTCATAAAAGCGGCTACATTTTATTGACAAAATACAGTGGATAACAGATATGGTGGCAAATCAGTGAATATGTGTTATAGAAAATGAAGGAAAATCTCCTGTACGTAATAGATAAAACTGCCTTTAAAGAGAGGATAACATTTGTGAGGACGCGAGTAGGGTTATGGTGAACCATTGCTCCAACTTTGTACATGTAGAGTGTTCTATCAGATAGTCATGTACTGTTCACTAATAAAATGAGGCAATAAAGGCAATGTATGTAACTGTGATTTATATATGTGACTGTGATGTATGTGTTTAAAGCTGATGGCTGTTGATAAGGTGGACGTGTTAGTGTTTAGCTATTTGATTCGATCAGTCAAACAAATTAATCAGAAAACAACACTACCTGAAATTAGTATGAAGGGTTGCAAGTTTCTGATGAGATGGTAAATACTATCATCACCACCAGAAACTGATGAGATGGTAAATAAATCACCACCAGAAACTGATGAGACGGTAAATAAATCACCACCAGAAACTGATGAGACGGTAAATAAATCACCACCAGAAACTGATGAGATGGTAAATACCATCATCACCACCAGAAACTGATGAGACGGTAAATAAATCACCACCAGAAAATGCCAGAAATTGTCAGAAACTGTCAGAAATACCTTTCTGACGTGATACCTTTCAGACATATGACTATAAAGCATCAGAGACTAAAAAAGTTGTGCCATTTTATTTAATATGTAGACTGTAATTTAAAAACAATATATTAATGCATTATTATCCTGTCACCATTCATATGCAAGTGCAATTTTTATTCTGTGTATTATGTTGTATTCAAATTTGCTTGATTTGTTAGTACATAATAATGATTACAGAGATAATTGTGGCCCCAATGTTTCACTAGGCAGCTAGCTTTTAAAACAACAGGACATATGTCGGTCACAATTGGGAAACCATGAAGGAAACTGGCTGGGGTGTAAGTGCATATTAGCAATAACATTGGAGAGGACATCAATAAACTGAGTTAGGACTGTGGACAGGTGTCAGTGACAATTGTTAAGGCAATAAAATGCTAGGCAAGGATTTCTTTGTGGAGTTTTTTTTTTGTTAAGACTAAGCAATACAAATTGTGAAAATTATGTGAAAAACTATGAGATGGACGTTAAGGTAAATTGCATGTATGAGAGATTGTCACATTGACATGAGATGGTAAATTGTGAATATATTAACAACTATTAATAAAATTAATGAATGTGTTAATTGAAAATGTTAACTAAAATAACATTTTATGTAATATTACTCATGTTTTTGTTGTTTTTTCTATGCATGAATAATGTATATAATTTCTCTATTCAATAGGCCATATAATTATCAATATAATGCATAAATCCATAAGAGAGATTAGATACCGACAGTTTCTGACGTCAGAAACCTGTCAGAAAGTAGTTTCTGACATTGTCTTGTCAGAAATACCTTTCTGACTGTCAGAAACCTAACTGTGGTATGAAGCGCACAGCTTCATCTGTGGTATAATAATAATGTTGACAAGACATTTGTCTTCAGAAGTATAATTTATTGTTGACTGACCATTTATTTAACATATCTACATTATACGCAGAAAATTATCTAAAATCAATGTGCGGCTGTTGTCATTATTTTTATTGATTCAATGTTA